>WNWK01010364.1:0-45815 GCA_009830355.1 Cherax destructor | reverse complement strand
ATCGGTCTGTGTTTGGGGTCAGGGGCCCAAAAGTTGGTGAGGAGAATTTTGAGCAGAGGGTTTATATTAGAGTGTAAATTTTTATATATGTAAAGGCACAAGAGTAAGTAGAATGTTCAGGTGGTAGTTTGAGATTTTTTGAATATTGGTGGGTATGCTGTCTAGAGGGGGAATTTGTTATCATTCTGACTGCAGCCTTTTTTTTATGGTGGTCTAAGGTGATTTCGTTGTTGATCCCCATACAGTTTCCCAGGTGAGATAGGGGTAATAAGTGAATGATAAAAAAGGAAGTTTGAGGACAAAAGCATCTTTGAAAATTTCCCTGCAGTTTTTCTTGGAAATTTGTTGTATATGTGTTTGGAATTAATACTGTAAAGGTGGACCTGGGAAATTTTTCCCCTCTGTGAGTCTTGTGATGGGTGTACTTGAGTGTTTTTTTAAGTGGAACATTTGTGGTTTTGCTTAAAAACTGTATGAAGTAGGTTTTTCGATTGAGGGTTGTTAGTACCCATGTTGATATTTTCTGAAATTCGGATTAAATTTTGGGCCAGTATAACTGGTTTTGGGTGAGAGAAGCATGTTTTCATTGAAAAAAAATGGGTTTGAGTGTTGTGATGATTGGAGGTCATTTATGAAAATGAGGTGGAGCCCGGACATTTCCTTTAGGGACTCCGATGAATTTGTTTTGGAAGGTTGCTCCATTTGTGTACACGTATTGGCTTCTGTTGGTGGGTATGACTTTAGGTAGTTGAGTGGGTGCCCCCATACCATAGTGTGCTAATTTTGTGAGCAGTAAATCATGGTCGACTGTATAAAAAAGCTTTCGTAGTAATGAAATTCCCAGTGGGACTTTTTTTTTCTCAAGTGCTGTATATATTAATTTCCAACATGTGCATAATAATCGTTTGTGCTCTTGTTTGTCCTGAACCCAAATTGACAGGGGTTGAGTACAGGTGGGAGGTAGAATAGATTTGTCTATGAATTAATTTTTCGAAGATTTTAGAAAGCAATGGAAAATTTAGTGGTCTATAATTATTCAGGTCTGTTTGATAATATAGTGTTAGAGTGTTCAGCAGAGTTTGTGGATATAGGAAAGTGGGTGCAGGGGGGAAGAAAAAGTTGGGTGGAATGGGATTAAAGAGAGTAGTAAGAGAGAAAAAGTTAGCATATGAGAGGTTTTTACAAAGTAGAAGTGATGCAAGGAGGGAAGAGTATATGGAGAGAAAAAGAGGTTAAGAGAGTGGTAAAGTAATGTAAAAAAGGCAAATAAGAGTGGGTGAGATGTTACCAACAAATTTTTTGAAAATAAGAAAAGTTTTGAGTGAGATTAATAAGTTGAAAGGCCTAGGTAGGGTAGGTTCGTCAGGACAGGGGTGTTTCCTGGGTCTTGTCAGATGATGCCCCGCCGTTGGGGGCTTTTGTCATTGACCCGAGCCTTCCGCTTGCTTCCGGGTCCACCCCTTTAAAAATTATGGCCCTATTAACCCTTTGGGGTTGTTGCCGTACTAATAGTTTCCCGAGCAGGGGTTGGTGCCGTCTAATGCGCCCAAATTCTAGCGGCCTCAATTTAAGCAAAAACGTCTGGTAGGCCTATGAAAATGGGTCTGTGTGGTCAGTTTGGCAGTATAAAAAAATCCTGCCCAACACTGCCAATGAGAAAAACTGACTTTTTTGATTAAAACAGGACTTTGATATTTTCGCATTGTATTTATTGATGTACTTCGTTTTTTGGTCTCATTTGATAGAATGGAAGATATATTACAGAAATAGAGAACAGAAAACCCGGTGTTCGACGGCCCGGGCCACCAAATCGGTGTTCAACAGGTTTTTACAATTTTTTTGACTCGGTATTGGCGGCCATTGGAGTTGTAGTCGGCTACCCGTCCCGGATGCATCACATGTTGCCGTGGCCCAAACTGGGTGCCCAGGCACTCGGTGGTTATTGTTTACAACAACGAACACTACCCCCGCACCACCCACGCATTCTACCATATATATTGTCATTATTCCAGTGTTTTTAGTGCTTGCAACTGCTAAATAAACCACCAAGGCCCCAAGAAAGCTCCTAGTGCCAAGCCGTGGTAAAAAATGTGCAGGGGGTGAAGCATTCATGCGGGAGTGTGAAGGATGCAGGGGTGTAGCAAGGATGCAGGGAGTGGGGATGCAAGGAGTGGCGGGGATGCAGGGAGTGTGGATGCAGGGGTGGGGGTGCAAGGGAGGTAGCAGGGATGCAGGGGTTAGCAGGGATGCAGGGAAAATTACAGGAGCAAAGTGTAGCAAGGATGCAGGGAGTGCAAGGATGCAGGGAGTGTAAAGGATGCAGGGAGGGTGGGGATGCAGGGAGTGAGGGATGCAGGGAGTGTAGCAAGGATGCAGGGTGTAGAGGATGCAGGGTAGCAAGGATGCAGGGATTTAAAGATGCAGGGAGTGTGGGATGCAGGGGTGAGCAAGGATGCCGGGGTGGAAGGATGCAGGAGTGTGGCAAGGATGCAAGTGTACAAGGATGCAGGGAGTGTGGCAAGGATGGGGAGTGTGCAGGATGCAGGGGGTGTAGCAGGGGTGCAGGGGTTTTGCAGGATGGGGAGTTTAGCAAGGATGCAGGGGGTAACAGGATGCGGGGGTGTTTAAAGGGTGGGAGTGTAGCAAGGATGCGGGAGTGTAGCAAGGATGCAGGGAGTTTAGAAGGATGCAGGGGTGCAAGGATGCAGGGAGTGTAGCAAGGATGCAGGGAGTGTAAGATGCAGGGTGCAAGGATGCAGGGGGTGTAGCAGGGATGCAGGGGTGTAGCAGGGATGCAGGGGTGAGCAGGGATGCGGGGAGTGTAGCAAGGATGCAGGGGAGGAGCAAGGATGCAGGGAGTGTAGCAAGGATGCAGGGAGTGTGGATGCAGGGAGTGGCAAGGATGCAAGGTGCAAGGATGCAGGAGTGTAGCAAGGATGCAGGGAGTGTAGCAGGATGCAGGGAGTGTAGCAAGATGCAGGGGAGTTACGGGATGCGGGGGGTGTAGCAGGGATGCAGGGAGTGGAGGGGTGCAGGGAAGCAGGGATGCAGGGAGTGTAGCAGGGATGCAGGGAGTGGAGGGATGGGGAGTGGCAGGGATGGGGGTGTGCAGGGATGGGGAGTGTAGCAGGGATGCAGGGAGTGTAGCAGGGGATGCAGGGGTGGCAGGGGTGTGCAGGGAGTGTGCAGGGAGTGGCAGGGGTGTAGCAAAGGGGGTGGCAGGGAGTGTAGCAGGGGTGTGGCAGGGAGGTGGCAGGAGTGTGGCAGGGAGTGTAGCAGGGGGTGTGCAGGGAGTGTAGCAGGGAGTGTGGGGGTGTGGGAGGGTGTAGCAGGGAGTGTAGCAGGGAGTGTGGCAGGGGGTGGCAGGGAGTGTAGAGGGGTGGCAGGGTGTAGCAGGGGTGTGCAGGGACCAGGGAGTGTGCAGGGAGTGTGGCAGGGGTGAGGGAGTGTAGCGGGAGTGGCAGGGTGGGAGGGAGTGTAGCAGGGAGTGTAGCAGGGGGGGTGGGCAGGGGTGGCAGGGAGTGTAGAGGGAGTGTGGCAGGGAGGTGGCAGGGTGTGGGAGGAGTGTAGCAGGGATTGCAGGGAGGTAGCAGGGTGCAGGGAGTGTAAATTAGCAGGGGTGTAGCAGGTCAGGAGGGCAGGAACAGGGAGGAACATTCATGCAGGGGTTAGCATTAAAGAAAAGGATCCCCAAAAAGAACTTTGCCTCATTTTTAAGGGGTTTTCCAACCCCACAACACTCCACCCCCCTCCCTCCTCCACTCAACAACTCTTCAATAAATGTAAGTGACCTGTTATTGTACTATTTATTTCTTAATTTTTTTAAAATTGTTTAAATTAATGTCAAAAAGTTCTAAAAAATATTTTATTTTAATACTTTTGGATGTCTGGAACGGATTAATTTTATTTCCATTATTTCTTATGGGGAAAATAGAATCGGAGTTCGACCAAACCGGTGGTCGACAGGACCTCTGTGACGGATTACCGACGAGAACCGGGGCTCACTGTAATTTTGATTCGTATGACAATGACAAGTACCTTGAAATTGAGCTCAAAATAGCGAAAATGTTCGATTTTGACGATGTTCAGAGTAAACAAATCACACCATGCGTCCAATACACATCAACTGGCGAGTCTTATATTCATGCACAAGTGCTCTGATATTATTTATACCATTTTTACAATGATGCAGTTGTATACATAACAGTAAATCTTCTATTTTTGTGTGAGAATAAAAATTCAAAATGGAAAGCAAAAGTAATGGAACAGGGACCTGGAGACATGGCTAATGAACAGAGAAGATGTTATTTTAGTGCCAGAATGTCTTGCCTTGTTTACTCTGGAACCTATTTTCAAATTGGCATCGTTTGAAATTTGTTGAAATTGGAAAATTGCCATTTTCTGACCACTATTTTGGGTAAATGAAATTGGTAAATAGGTGGTTTCTTGTACTCAATCGATGAAGAAATGGAGTTCTAGCGAAATAGTTATAATTGTAGGAGACTGAAACATTGGAATTTGTCGAAAATAGGGCTCAAGTGGGTGAAATCGCCGATGCGTCAGTGTCATAGATACCACGAACTTCGCGAAGCGTAATTCTGTTAGTTTTTGATCAAATTTCATACTTTTGGTGGCGTTTGATCGGAAAAAGATTCTCTATCATTTCATAAGATTTGTTTTTGTTTTTTTTTCAAAAATTTTCGAACCCAGGAACATGTTTCCAAGAAGGCCTGTCGACCCCCAAAGGGTTAAAACCATGGATGGAATATTTTGAGGAATTGTTAAATGTTGATGAAGATAGGGAAACTGTGATTTTGTGTATAGGGCAAGGAGGAATAACATCTTATAGGAGTGAGGAAGAACCAGTTGTGAGTGTGGGGAAAGTTCGTGAGGCAGTGAGTAGAATGAAAGGGGGTAAAGCAGCTGAGATTGATGGGATATAGATAGAAATGTTAAAGGCAGGTGGGGATATAGTTTTAGAGTGGTTAGTGTTTTATTTAATAAATGTATGGAAGAGGGTAAGGTACCTAGGTATTCTACCATCCACTTCTACTGACAACCAACAACCATCCACCTCAGCCCAGTAGGGCCACACCATCCATATCCACTCTTCACAACCATCCACAAACATCATTACCCACAATTTCAGGTAAAATACTATTATTTCTATTGCATTTGTAGTCTTAAGCAGTAATATATCACAACAATGAACTACAATTACATATTCACCTTCAATTTTTGCAAGATCTGTTGGTCTAAAAAACTTGTTTGGCTTTTGGGGACTCCCAGGAACGTAACCCTATTTTTCCCATAATTTATTTTAGTTATCTAACACGACGTTTTCAGGAACGTAACTACCGTGCTAAATGACGGTCTACTGTAAATCCAATTAATCCATTCCAGACACCGAAAGTATTAAAACAAAAAAATTTTTTACATGAAATATAGATGTACATACAGTCAACCCTTGGTTTTCGTTTGTCTCAGTTTTCGCTGATTTTGGTTTTCGTGCAAAAATTGTCTCAGTTTTCGTTGATGGTACGGAACCTGTCCATGTGCCCAGGGCACATACAAAGGCCATAGACCACCACCCACACACCTCCCACTCACATTGTCATGCAGTCTAGCATTGTTTTATACTTGAGTGAACATCACCTCAGGAGTTCATACAAAACATGTTTTACAATTCATTGTTTTTGGCCTTTGATTATTGTGTGTGACTACTAAATAAGCTACCATAGGCCCAAAGAAAGCTCCTAGTGCCAGTTCTTTGGTAAAGAAAGTGAGGAACACCGTAAAACTGAAGAAAGAAATAATAGAAAAATATGATAGTGGTGTACGTATTGCCGAGCTCGCCAGGATATACAAGAAGGCTCCATCAACCATCAGTTCCATTGTGGTGAAGAGAAAAGAAATCACGGAAGCTAATGTTGCTAAAGGGGTGAATACGATAACGAAACAGAGATCACAAACAATGGAAAATATGGAAAAATTGTTGTTGGTGTGGATAAAACAAAAACTGCTAGTGGGTGATAGTGTTGTGCAATCCATCATGTGTGAAAAAGCAAGGCAGTTGCATGCCGATCTTGTCAAGAAAAGGACTGAAACCAGTGTTGATGTTGATGAATTTAAGGCCAGCAAAGGCTGGTTCGAAAACTTCAAGAAGCGAAGTGGCATACACAGTGTTGTAAGGCATGGTGAGGGTGCCAGTTCAGATAAACAAGGGGCTGAAAAATTTGTGCGTGACTTTAAAGAATATGTAGAGGCAGAAGAATTTAAACCCCAACAAGTGTTTAATTGTGACAAAACAGGCCTCTTTTGGAAGAAAATGCCAAGGAGGACCTACATCACGCAGGAGGAAAAGGCACTGCCAGGACACAAGCCTATGAAAGACAGGCTAACTCTAATGTTGTGTGGTAATGCTAGTGGGGATTTCAAAGTAAAGCCTTTACTGGTGTATCACTCTGAAACTCCCAGTGTTCAAGAAATACAGTGTTGACAAGAGTAAATTGTGTTTGATGTGGAAGTCTAACACTAAGGCATGGGTCACTAGGGAAATTTTCCTGAAATGGTTTAATCAAGTGTTTTGCCCCAGTGTGAAGAAATATCTATTGGACAATAAATTGCCACTTAAGTGCCTCCTGGTAATGGACAATGCTCCTGCTCATCCTCAAGACTTGGAAGACCAAATGTCTAAGTATATCAAATTTGTAACAGTGAAGTTCTTGCTTCTTAACACCACTCCTCTCATCCAGCCCATGGACCAGCAGGTCATTGCAAACTTCAAAAAACTGTACACCAAAGCAATGTTTCAAAGGTGCTTTGATGTGACCAATGACACTGCATTGACCATAAAGAGTTCTGGAAGGATCACTTCGATATCTTCCATTGCATAGGCCTTATAGATAAAGCTTGGCAGGGAGTGACTTCCAGGACGATGAACTCTGCTTGGAGAAAGTTGTGGCCAGATTGTGTCCCAGAGAGGGATTTTGAAGGGTTTGGGGCTGACCCTGAGGAGGCTATGGAAGTTGTGGAAAGTATTGTGGCATTGGGGAATTGCATGGGGTTGGATGTGAGTAGCCAGGATGTGGAAGAGTTGGTGGAGGACCACAATGAAGATCTAACCACTGAAGAGCTGCAAGAGCTTGAGCTGCAACAACATCAAACCACAACTCAGGAAATTGCTTCAGTGGAGGAGGAGAGATGTAAGGTGCATTCTTCAGAGATTAAGGAGATTTGTGGAATGTGAAGTAGGGTGCATTCATTTGTGGAGGAACATCACCCTGACAAAGATGTTGCAATCCATCTCATCAACATGTTCAATGACAATCTCTTTTCCCATTTTAGGAACATTTTAAAGAGATGCCAGACACAGAGCTCTCTGAACAGATATTTAGTGCCACAGGTGTGCAGTGACTCTCAAGCTGGTCCTAGTGGGATTAAAAGACAAAGAAGGAAGTCACCCCAAATGAGGACTTGGTACCTAAAGTCCTTATGGAGGGGGATTCCCCTTCCCAAAAATAGGGTCTCTTCCCTCTCCCCTCCTCCCTCTCCCCTCCTCCCTCTCCCCTCCTCCCTCTCCCCTCCTCCCTCTCCCCTCCTTCCTCTCTTCCATCCAGCAACATCAGTCTTCAATAAAGGTAAGTGCCACATTGAGTTCATTCATTTGTGCATGTAAATCTATATTTAAGGCCCAAATTTTTTTTTTCCAAACTTCTGGGTTTCTGGAACAGATTAATTGAATTTACATTATTTCTTATGGGGAAAATGGTATTGGTTTTCGTTGATTTTGGTTTTAGTTGATCCCTCTGGAATGGATTAAACACGAAAACCAAGGGATGACTGTACACAGAAAACAATGAAAATAAAACAATAACAACATGACACTTACCTTTATTGAAGATTCTTATTAGTGTATTGGAGACAGGAGAAGGGGAGAGGATGGAGAAATTACTGTTTAGAAGGGGAATCCCTTTCCTATAAAGACTTCAGGTACCAAGTCCTTTTCCAGGGTTACTTCCCTTCTTTGTTTTTAATGCCACTAGGACCAGCACTAAATATCTGTCCAGAGAACTCTGTTTCTGGTGTCTCTCTAAAATTTCCCTAAAATTGGACACGAGATTGTCATTGAACATGTCGCAGATACGGCCTGTAACAGCTTTGTTAGGGTGATGTTCCTCCATAAATGTTTGCACACTACTCCACATTGCACAAATCTCCTTAATCTCTGAAGAAGGCACCTTCTTCCCTCTCTTCCTCCTCCTCTGAAGCAATTTCCTGAACTGTGGTTTGTTGCTGTTCCAGATGAAGCTCTTGCAGCTCTTCAGTGGTTAGCTCTTCATTGTGGTCCTCCACCAACTCTTCCACATCCTCACCACTCACATCAAACCCCATGGAATTCTTGGAATTCTTGGAATTCTTGGACACAATCTGGCCACAATTTTCTCCAAGCAGAGTTCAAAGTCCTGGAAGTCACTCCCTCCCAAGCTTACCTATAAGGTTTATGCAATGGAGGATATTGAAGTGATCTTTCCAAAACTCTCTTAGGGTCAATTCAGTGTCTAAGGTTATGTCAAAGCACCTTTGAAACATTGCTTTGGTGTAGAGTTTTTTGAAGTTTGAAATGATCATCTGGTCCATGGGCTGGATGAGAGCAGTGGTATTAGGGGGCAAGAACTTCACTGTGATGAAACGAAACTCCTCCACCATTTGGTCATCCAAGTCTGGAGGATGAGCAGGAGCATTGTCCATTACCAGGAGGCACTTGAGTTCCAATTTATTTTCCAGGAGGTATTTCTTCACACTGGGGCCAAGCACTTCATTGAACCAATCAAGGAAAATTTCCCTCATGACCCATGCCTTACTGTTAGCCTTCCACATCACACACAAATTAGCCTTGATGACACTTTTTCTTGAACACTCTGGAATTTTCAGCGTGATACACGAATAACGGCTTCACTTTGAAATCCCCACTAGCATTACTACAGAACATGAGAGTGAGCCTGTCTTTCATAGGCTTGTGCCCTGGCAGTGCCTTTTCCTCCTGTGTGATGTAGGTCTTCTTTTTGCATTTTCTTCCAAAAGAGGCCTGTTTGGTCATAATTGAACGCTTGTTGGGGGAGGAATTTTTCAGCGTCTACATAGTCCTTGAATTCACGCACATATTTTTCAGCCGCACATTTTTCAGAACTGGCAGCCTCATTATGCCTTACCACACTGTGTATACCACTACGCTTCTTAAATCTCTCAAACCAGCCTTTGCTGGCCTTAAATTCACTAACATCAGTACTCGTTGCAGGCATTTTCTTTACGAGATCATCATACAACTGCCTTGCTTTTTCACAAATTATCGACTGCATAACAAATGTTTCTCGTTGATGCACACCAACAACAACCTTTCCACATCTTCAAGTATTTGCGATCTCATTTTTGGGAGGATATTTACCCCTTTTGCAACAACAACTTCCTTGATTTCCTTTTTCTTGGCCACAATGGAAACGATGGTTGTATGGGGTTTCTTATACAACCTGGCAATCTCTGCCACACGCCCTCCACTTTCATATTTTGCAATAATGTCTTTCTTGAATTCTATCGTGTTTCTCACCTTCTTTACCAAAGGGCTGGCACTAGGAGCTTTCTTTCGGCCCAAGGTGACTTATTTAGCAGTTGCAAGCACTAAAACGAATGGAATACAGCCTCTCCTCACTTAACGACGGAGATAGGGGCCTAAGAACCCGTCGTTAAACACTTCGTCGCTAATCGACGAATGACCCCTTACTGACACTTCAAAAGTGTCACCACCCCTCCCTCTCCCCACATTCTCCCTCTTCTCTCTCTCTCTCTGTATAGCCCCCAGCCCCCACACACCCTCCAAACCTCTCCATATGTCAGTTTTTATTAATTTGGGCTTCTTTATCATGTCTGTCTGTCTATCTGTCTGCCTGATTGAATGACTGAATGACACACTGACTTCACTGAATGACACACTGACTTCACTGAATGACACACTGACTTCACTGAATGACACACTGACTCGACTGAATGACACACTGACTCGACTGAATGACACACTGACTCGACTGAATGACACACTGACTCGACTGAGTGACACACTGACTCGACTGAGTGACACACTGACTCGACTGAGTAACACACTGACTCGACTGAATGACACACTGACTCGACTGAATGACACACTGACTTAACTGAATAACTTACTGACTTGACTTACTGAAAAAGAGTGTATGTTTAGCACATAATTTTCTGTAATGGTTGCGGTCACTTTTTTTTTTATGGTGTTGTGACAAGTTAGTAGTTACCATTTTGTTCTAGGCACATGTCGATTAGACACTAGGCCTGTTGTGTGTGTGTGTGTGTGTGTGTGTGTGTGTGTGTTAATGTGTGTTAATGTGTGTGTGTTAATGTGTGTGTGTGTGTGTGTTAATGTGTGTGTGTGTGTGTGTGTTAATGTGTGTGTGTGTGTGTTAATGTGTGTGTGTGTGTTAATGTGTGTGATGATGATAGTTGTGTACTATGTCCTGCTGTGTGTGATAGTGCTAGTTGTGTACTGTCTTTTCCTGTGTGTTATGATGCTAGTTGTGTGCTGTTAGTTATCATTTTGTCATTTTGTCAGATAACTGATGACAGCCAGTGACATTTGATAAATTGCACTGCTGCTGGGAACCCTCACTTGTGTCATGTTTATTATTATGAAATAGTATGACTTTTAACCCTTTATGGTCGACAGGCCCTCTCGGAAACTCGTTCTCAGGGTCGCAAATTTTTTGGAATTTTTTTTTTATCTTTTTCTTATGAAATGACAGAGAATCTTTTCCGATCAAAATGACACCAAAAGTATGAAATTTGATGGGAAACTAATGGAATTATGCTCTCGCGAAGTTAGCGGTATTGACGATATTTACGCATCGGCGATTTCGCCCACTTTGACCACTATTTTCGGCCAATTGCAATGTTTCAGTCTACTAAAATTTTAGCTATTTCGCTAGAATTCCATTTGTTCTATCAATTGAGTAAAAGAAACTGCCAATTTACCGATTTGAACTACACAATAAAGTGGTCAGAAATTGGCAATTTGGCCAATTTCACACAAATTTCAAAAGATGCCAATTTCAAAATAGGGTCCAGAATAAACGAGACAGACATTCCTGGCACTAAAATAACATTTTATCTGTTTATTAGTCACATCTCCAGGACCTTCTTACATTACTTTTGCTTTCCATTTTGAATTTTTATTCTCACAAAAAATAGATGATTTTTTGTTATGTATACTACTGCATCATTGTAAAAACGGTATAAATAATATCACTGCACTTGTGAAAGAATATTATACTCGCCAATTGATGTGTATTGGATGCATGGTGTGACTTGTTTACTTTTGAACATCGGCAAAAATCGAACATTTTCGCTACTTTGCGCTCAGTTTCAAGGTACTTGTCATCGTGAAACCAATCAAAATTATCTCTATTTCTGTAATATATCTTGCATTCTATCAAATGAGACCAAGAAAACGAGAATACAACTGTGTAAATACCATACAAAAATAGACTGCAAAGTCGCTGTTTTAAACAAAAAACATGTTCAAAGTTTTTTTTTCCTCATTGCTCACTGTGTGGTGCAGGATTTTTTTTATACTGCACACACTGACCGCACAGACCCATTCTCACATTTAGGCCTACCAGCTTGTTTCCACTTGATTTGAGGGCGGTAGAATTTAGGCGTACTAGTACGTCAAAAACCCTGGTGCGTAAGCTGTACTAGTACGGCCGAAACCCTGAAAGGGTTAAAAACAACAAAAAAAGAAGAATGTAAAGATAAACCTGTATTCAGCACTGTACTGCTATGTCTCCCGCAGTGCTAAAATGTAAAATACTGATGTTACCCCCCAACTGTAATTCATGCAACCCTGTTTTCTTTGGTATGTACTCTCTACAGCACTAAAAAAATTTATACAGTATTATATTTTATATGGAAATTTTCCTGAATTTATGTTAATATTTATGTTACAGAATCATTAAAGTACAGTGGAACCTTGATAATTGTTCATAATCCATTCCAGAGAGTCTGCTGAAATTCAAAATTGACTATTTTCAAAACCATTTTCCCCATAATAAATAATGTAAATCAAATTAATCCATTTCAGACACCCAAAAGTATTAAAAAAAATATTTTTTTTTTACATGAAATGTACATTTATCTACACAGAAAACAATGAGACATGAAGAATAAAACAATAATAACATGACACCTACCTTTATTGAAGAGTTGTTGTGTGGAAGATGGGAGGAGAGTAGAGGATGGAAGAGTTATTCTATTGTTTGGAAGGGGAATTCCCTTCCATGGGCTTCAGGTACCAAGTCCTTTTCTGGGGTTACTTCCCTTTTTTGTCTTTTACTGCCACAGTACATTCATTACTTTAAAATATTTGTAGTCTTAATGTAGGGAGAGAGGTGTGTAGTATTTATTTGTAGGAATTCAGTGTAGGTAGCCTGTAAACGTAGGTACACATATGTAACCCCCCCCCACCTGGGCTACACTACACAGTCATATTATTACCATGTTCACTGAGTTTAATCGTTTCTAACAACTACCTTTAGATGCCATCATAAACAAAGGGAGAAGTAATGAATAATTCATGCCGAGAATTGTAAACAAACGTGTATGAAGGGCGGTTACTGCATCAGACGCCAGATTTACAGTTTTGTTTAACGCTGTATAAGAGAAAACGTAATGTTTACTCTCCACCCGACTCACCACTCGACAGCATATAAACATTGTATCAATGTTTAAATGATATATAACGTGTTTCTTATATAATTTTGAAGAAAATATAATAGATGGAGTAATGAAAATGTCTATATTAACCTAAAATAAGACATTTTTTTGAGCTTGGTGGGGGGAAGTACCCTGTCTGGTGTGTTCTTTCTTGAATTCTATAGTGTTTCTTGCCTTCTTAGCAAAGAGCTGGCACTAAGAGCTTTCTTTGGGCCCATGGTGGCTTATTTAGCAGATGCAAGCACTAAAACGAATGAAATATTGAGGAAAGTATCGTATGAACGTGTGAGGTGATCGTCACTTTCCGAAATACAATGCCAGACTGACGCTGAATGGTGTTTGTGTGCCTGCGGTGGCTGGGAGGCCGCTCGGACGCGTTTCATACGACCGGCGATTTTTAAACCAAAGGACGAAAATCAAGCCAATATTTTGCTGAAAAAAGTTGTCGATTTCCAAATTTGTCGATCTTCAAGGGAGACGATTTTCAAGGGTCCACTGTATCTTTTTCTTAATAAGTAGCGTTAAAATGCATAAAAAAATACATATTGCCACGAAAAAAGCCAAATTTTTTTGGCGAATTTCCAGGGATTTCCGCGAACAATTATTAGTTAGGTTGTAAGGAAAAATCCACGAATTACTGAAGCTCCGAATTCCGAACCATGAATTCGCGGTGGTCCACTGTACTGCAGTGATTGTATAATTAATGTCAGTGCATTCATGAACGCATATTAGAACATCTGCAAAAATTGACCATTTCTGCTAATTTGAGGTCAGTTTCAAGCTATTTTCGTTCCTAAAACCAGTCAAAATCGTCTTTATTTCTGCAATGTGTCTTCTGTTCTATCAAATGAGACTAAGAAACTGTGAATACAACCATAAAAACCATATGAAAATAAACTGCAAACTTGCTGTTGTAATATAAAAACACAGTTGCAATTTTTTTTCTCATGCACGGTATTCTGCAGGATTTTTTTATTGGTTCACACTTACCACATAGACCCATTGTTCGATTTTTGCCGATGTTCATGGGTAAACAAATCACACCACGCGTCCAATACACGTCAACTGGTGAGTCTAATATTCTTTCACAAGTGTGCTGATATTATTTATACCATTTTTACAATAATGCAGTAGTCTGCATGACAGTAAATCTTCTATTTTTTTGTGAGAATAAATATTCAAATAAGAGGGGCCTGGAGATGTGACTAATGAACAGAGAAAATGTTATTTTAGTGCTAGGAATGTCTCTTGTTTTTTCTGGACCCTATTTTGAGATTAGCATCTTTTGAAATTTGGTTGAAATTGGCAACTTTTGAAATTGGCCAAATTATCAATTTCTGACCCCATTGTTGGGTAGTTGAAATCGGTAAATGGGCGGTTTCTTGTACTCAGTTGATAGAACAAATGGAGTTATAGCAAAATAGCTATGATTTTAGTCGATTGGAACAATGGAATTGGCCAAAAATAGGGCTTGAAGTGGGCAAAATCACCGATGGGTAAATATCGCAAATATCGCTAACTTCATGAGAGCGTAATTTCATAAGTTTTCCATCAAATTTCGTACTTTTGGTGTCATTACCATCGGGAAAATATTCTCTATCATAAGACTTTTTTTTTTTTTTGAAAGTTTTCCGACCCTGAGAGTGAGTTAACCCTTTCAGGGTCCAGAGGCCAAATCTCAAAGTGACAGCCAGGGTCCAAGAATTAAAAAAAAAAGCAAAAAAATGTTATTTTGTCTAATGAAATGGTAGAGAATCTTTTTCTGAAGGTAATAAAAGAAAAAGTATGAAATTTGATGAAAAATTGATGAAATTATGCTCTTGCGAATTTTGATGCATTAGCGATATTTACGCATCAGCGATTTTGCTGACTTTGACTCCCATTTTAGGCCAATTACATTATTCCAGTCGACCAAATTCTTAGCTATTTTGTTAGTATTTCTTCTCTTTTATCGATTGAACACAAGAAATCACCCAGTCAACTGTTTCAACTACCCAATAAAGTGATCGGAAATTGGTAATTTAGCCAATTTAACACAAAACTCAAAATAGGGTCCAGAATATACAATGCAGGCATTTTTGGCACTAAACTAACATTTCCTGTGTCCATTAGTTATGTTTTCAGGCTTTACAAATGAATTCCATTTTTATTTTTTATTTACATAATGATATTTTATTCACACCAAAAAATGGAAGATTTACTGTTATGCAACCTTATATCTTTGATATACCTTTGAAGAGTTTCGAGAGTTAATCTTCTTTCTGAGCCCGGCCATGGGCCAGGCTCGTCTGGTGCTCGCCTGGTCAACCAGGCTGTTGCTGCTGGAGGCCCGTTGCCCCACTTATCCATCACAGCCTGGTTGATCTGGCATCTGGTGAAGATACTTGTCCAGTTTCCTCTTGAAGGCTTCTACACTTGTCTCAGCTGTGTTTCTGATATCTTCTGGTAAGGTGTTGAATAGTCTGGGACCCCGGATGTTGATACAGTGTTCCCTTATTGTCTCCACTGCACCCCTGCTCCTCACTGGGTTTATTTTACACTGCCTCCCATATCTCTTACTCCAGTAGGTTATGCAGCGTGCAGGTTTGGGACCATGGCCATCGAGTACTTTCCAGGTATACATTATCATGCATCTCTCTCCTCCGCTCCAATGAGTACATGATCAAGACTTGAAGGCATTCCCAGTAATTTAGGTGCTTTACTGGCTCAATGTGAGCTGTAAATGATCTTTGTATTTGTTCCAGCTCTGATATTTCTCCTGCTTTGAATGGGGCTGTCAGCACTGAGCAATATTCTAAATGAGGGAGCACTAGCGATTTGAAGAGTGTCACCATCAGTATTATTTCCCTTGTTTTGAAAGTTCTCAGTACCCACCCTGCCATCCTCCTGGCTGTTGTGATCTTTGCCTTGTTATGAACTTTAAAAGTAAGGTCAACTGACATAAGTATTCCCAGGTCTTTTACGTGTTCCTTTCATTCTATTTGGTGACCCTCTTGAGTTTTGTATACAGTGGACCCTTGAAAATCGTGATTAATCCGTTCCTGAGAGGCTGCCTATTTTTAAAATGGACGATTTTCAAATCTATTTTCCCCATAAGAAATAATGTAAATCAAATTAATCCGTTCCAGACACCCAAAAGTATGTAAAAAAATTTTTTTTACACATTAAATGTACATTTATCTACACACAAAACAATGAGATATACATATACTGTACATAGTATAAAATAGTAATAAATTGACACTTACCTTTATTGAAGAGTTGTTGATCTGTGAAAGAAGGAAGGAGGGGAGAAGGTTGTGGTGGTGTTGCTAGTGTTTGGAAGGGGAATCCCCTTCCATGAACACTTAAGGTACCAAGTCCTTTTCTGGGGTTACTTCCCTTCTTTGTTTTTTAATGGCACTAGGACCAGGTTGAGAGTCACTGGATTCCTTTCTTGCAAAATAACTGTCCAGAAAGGTCTGTTTCTGGCAGTTCTTTAAAATGTCCCTAAAATGTGACAAGACAGTGTCATTGAACATGTCACATACACGGCCTGCAACAGCTTTGTCAGGGTGATGCTCCTCCACAAATTTTTCCATCCTAGTCCACATTGTACACATCTCCTTAATCTCTGAAGAAAGCAACTTCTTCCTTCTCCCTTCTTCCTCCTCTGAAGCAATTTCCTGAGCTTTGGTCTGTTGTTCTTGCAGTTGAAGGTCTTGCAGCTCTTCAGTGGTTAGTGCTTCATCGTGGTTCACCAACAACTCTTCCACATCCTCACCACTAACCTCCATCCCCATGGACGTCCCCAATTCCACAATTTTTTCCACAACTGGCATAGGGCTGTCAGAGTCATCCCCAAACCCTTCAAAATCTCTCAACACAATCTGGCCACAGTGGTCTCCAAGCAGAGTTCATTGTCCTTACCTATACAATGCACGATATTGAAGTGATCTTTCCAGAATTCTCTTAGGGTTAAAGTACTGCCTGAGGTTATGTCAAAACACCTTTGAAACATTGCTCTGGTGTAGAGTTTTTTGAAGTTTGAAATGACCTGCTGGTCCATGGGCTGGAGGAGAGGAGTGGTATTAGGGGGCAAGAACTTCACTTGGATGAACTTAAAATCCTTCACCATTTGCTCTTCCATGTCTGGAGGATGACCAGGAGCATCGTCCATTACCAGGAGGCACTTAGGTGGCAATTTATTTTCCAGGAGGTATTTCTTCACACTGGGGCCAAACACTTCATTGAACCAATCAAGGAAAATTTCCCTGGTGACCCATGTGTTACTGTTAGCCTTCCAAAACACACACAAATTAGCCTTGGCAACACTGTACTTCTTGAAAACACTGGGATTTTCAGTTATACACGAGTAAAGGCTTCACTTTGAAATCACCACTAGCATTGCCACACAACATGAGAGTTAGCCTCTCTTTCATAGGCTTGTGTCCTCGCAGTGCCTTTTCCTCCTGAGTAATGTAGGTCCTCTTTGGCATTTTCTTCCAAAAGAGGCCTGTTTCATCACAATTGAACACTTGTTGGGGTTTGAATTGTTCAGACTCTATGTACTCCTTGAATTCATGAACAAATTTTTCAGCTGCACATTTGTCAGAACTTGCAGCCTCTCCATGCCTTACAACATTGTGTTTGCCACTTTGCTTCTTGAAATTTTCGAACCAGCCTTTGCTGGCCTTGAATTCATCAACATCAGCACTCGTTCCAGGACTTTTCTTTATGAGATCGTCATGCAACTGCCTTGCCTTTTCGCAAATTATTGACTGTGTAACACTATCTCCTGCTAACTCTCTTTGTCTGATCCACAAAAGCAACAACTTCTCAACCTCTTTGATTCTTTACGATCTCATTTTCGATAGCATGTTCACCCCTTTCGCAACATCAGCTTCCTTGATTTCCTTTTTCTTCGACAAGATGGAAGTGATGGTTGAATGGGCCTTCCCATACATCCTGGAAAGCTCCGCCACACGTACACCACTTTCATATTTTTCTATGATCTCTTTCTTAACTTCTATTGTGTTTCTCACTTTCTTTGCCACAGGGCTGGCACTAGGAGCTTTCTTTGGACCCATGGTAGCTTATTTAGCAGTTGTAAACACTAAAACGAATGGAATATTGACAAAATGTATGGTATGAATGCGTAGGTGGTGGCGTGGGTGGTGGTCACTCGCTGGTAAACAGTGGTACACTGACGCTCAATGTGTTTATGTGCCCAGGCGGCGGGGAGGCCACGCGGACGCACTTCAGACGACCGGCGTTTTTCAAGGAAACGGACGATTTTCAAGTCAATTTTTTGCCGAAAAAAGAGGACGATTTTAAAATTCGCCTATTCTCAAGGGAGACGATTTTCAAGGGTCCACTGTATAGTGTTCCTTTTGAGTTAATTCTTTCCATACCTCAGCAGCTGGAACTTACCACCATTGAATGTCATATTGTTCTCCACTGCCTACTGGAAAACCCATCTTATGTCTTCCTGTAATTTTTCAGCGTCCTCAACTGTAATGACTTTCATGCTTATTTTAGTGTCATCTGCAAATGTTGATACAAAAGTGTTCCGGTTGTTTTTATCTATGTCTGCTATGAGGATGAGAAATAGCAGAGGTGCCAGGACAGTGCCTTTGGGTACTGAGGTTTTGACCTCATTGATGCTGGATCTTGCCCTGTTCACTACTACTTTTTGTGTTCTGTGTGTTACAAACCCAAAAATCCATCTGCCTGCCTTCCCCGTAATGCCCATGACCCTCATTTTGTGCGCTATCACTTCACGATCGCATTTGTCAAACGCCTTTGCAAAATCTGTGTAAATCACTTCTGTGTATTGGTTGTCTTCCAATGCCTCCGTAATTCTGTCATAATGGTTCAGCAGCTGTGACAGGCATGATCGTCCTGCTCTAAAACCATGCTTGTTGTGCTGCTCCATGAAATTTGTAATCTGTTGTCTCATCACTTTGGAATATTTTTATGTGAGATGTTAGGGCTACTGGTCTGTAATTTTTAGCTAGTGCTTTACTACCTCCCTTATGCAAAGGAGCTATGTCTGCACTCTTTAACCCTTTGACTGTCGCTAGCCCTATTCTGAAACTGTCTTCCTACGTTGCAAAATATTGAAAAAGAACAATTGTTTTTTCTTACCAAAATGTTAGGATTAATTTACTGGGTGTTTAACCCTTAAACTGTCCAAACATATATACAGTAGACCGTCATTTAGCACGGTAGTTACGTTCCTGAAAACGTCGTGTTAGATAATTTCGTGTTAGATAATTAAAAGAACTTATGGGAAAAATAGGGTTACGTTCCTGGAAGTCCCCAAAAAGCCAAACAAGTTTTTTTTAGACCAACAGATCTTACAAAAATAAAAGTTAATATGTAATTGTAGTTCATTATCGTGATGTATTATGTTGTTTTTACTGCTTAAGACTACAAATGTAACATAAATAATAGTATTTACCCTAAATTGTGGGTGCTGGTGTTTGTGGATGATTGTGAAGAGAGTGGAGAGTTATGCTGTGGCCCTACTGGGCTGAGGTGGATGGTAGAGGTTCTGGAACTGAAGTCGATGGTTGTACTGAGTGTCTAACTTTAAGTCATTCAGTAAGTCAGTCAAGTCATTCAGTCACTCAAATTTTGCAATTCCTAGACTTGAACGCTTAAACCTTTTCTTGTCACTTGCTGGACCACTTGTATGCTTACTGGGTGCCATGATTGCTTGGTAGATTTATGAAAATGCAATGAAAATGAGAAAATGTATGTAAATAAACACGGCGAGCTTCCCGATTATTGTTGTCCTGCACGCGTATGAACCAAACTGAACGCTTGGAGGGATGCGTGGGCGGGTGAGGGTGGCGGGGGATAGCAGTAGGAATCCCCCACTGACTCAGTGGTTTAACCCACCGCGGGCGACTGCGCACTCAAAATTTTTTCTCCTCCCATGACTGTGTAATATCATTTTTACATTGTGTTAGATAATATTGTGCCACAATTCTTCAATCGTGCAATACCCGTAACGTGCAACATAATTTTGTGCTAAATGACAGTCTACTGTATACGTTTGCATGCGTACTGCTCCGAACGTAGATCTTCGTTTTATTTTTCATTCCTTCAAATTTAGCTCGATAGGTCTGAGTCGCCTAGACATGAGAGAATGGGTCTGCGCACTCAGTGTGCGCAGTATGAAAAAATCTGGGACCACTTAGTACCTTGTGGGAGCACCAGTTCAATTGAGTGCCAGGTAGAGCAAATAGCATGGCAAACACCAGGGATTCACTGATGTCATGTGGCATTAACACTCCCCTTTCAAGAGGAAAGTAAAAATAGGTTCGATAAATACATGAGTGGGTATGGGATGGTGTGAGTTGGACCTGACTAGCTTGTGCTACTAGGTCTGATGCCGTGCTCCTTCCTTCAGAGGATGTGACCTGACTAAGTGGGTCATTGTTCTAAGCTGGGGGTGACATGAACCTGCCTTGCATGGGCCAGTAGGCCTGCTGCAGTGTTCCTTCTTTTTTATGTTCTTATGTATTCGGCTGGCTGGCTTTGGCTGTCTCTGTCTCTGGCTGTCTCTGTCTATATCTGTCTGTCCTATATCTCTATATCTGTCCTATATCTCTATATCTGTCCTATATCTCTATATCTGTCTATATCTCTGTATCTGTCTATATCTCTGTATCTGTCTATATCTCTGTATCTGTCTATATCTCTGTATCTGTCTATATCTCTGTATCTGTCTACATCTCTGTATCTGTCTACATCTCTGTATCTGTCTATATCTCTGTATCTGTCTATATCTCTGTCTATCTATATATATCTGTCCTATCTCTCTCTCACACACACATGTACACATAAGTACAGTTATTATACATAGTGTAAATTACCTAGGATAACCCAAAATTCCACGCAAAGTGCTATACAATGCTTATAGATATAAGACATAATAAGCATGACTGGCAAGTAATACGCATTGTCACTTCTGCATTGTGTGTAATACCTGTTGGTTTACGAGCCGCACTGAGAGACAAGCAGATGGAAAGACACACACAGGCAGACAGAAAGACAGATAAGCAGAGCTAGACAGACAGACAGATACAGATGGTGAAACAAAGGAAGGGTTCCCTGCACACATTCATTCATCAATGTCACTGCCTTATCAGTAGTTATCTGACAATTGTCATAACACCATTCTTCAAGGAGTTTCATATATACTCCAGCATGTCTAAAACATTGCTGGGACCTATAAATACTTCGTATATATTTATAGACAATAGTGAATGATTAAGGGAAGTGAAAATGTTCACCTGTTGGTGTGATTGTGACTATTTGAGTACTATTTCAGTACCTAATATTAGTGTTAGAACAAATATTTTCTATGAAATCACGAGAACTATTATAAATTGTAATTATCAGAACATAAAAATTATACAAATTAAAATAAAAACAAGAAAAAAAGTATATTGGCAGGACTTGATGTTGCCGTCAGGTGAGCATCCAGCACCAACTTCGCGGGCTTATATCTCGGTAAGTACTGGCCCTAATTTTTTTTGTTTTATCCTATAACATTTATAAAAATGCACTCTTCATTTAACCCTTTGACTGTTTCGGTCGTATATATACGTCTTACGAGCCACTGTTTCGGACGTATCTATACGCCTAAATTCTAGCGGCCTCAAATCAAACAGGAGAAAGCTGGTAGGCCTACATGTGAGAGAATGGGTCTGTGTGGTCAGTGTGCGCAGTATAAAAAAAATCGGGCAGCCACTGGTGCATTGTGGGAACGCCATTTCAGTAGTCCTTGTTCAGCATGCATAGGGTAAGAATTATCTGACTCCCTGGCGAATCTGGGACTGTTCTCATCCTCAATGATAGCTCTAACACAGATGGAAGTGTCTTGAAGATGTATTTCATGGTTTTGAGGAGTTTGTGACCGAAAGCAATGCCCAGGATACCAGAAGGAAGGAAGGAAGAAAGTAAGAAAGGAAGGAAGAGATGAGAGGAAGGAAGGAAGGAAAGAAGAGATGAAAGGAAGGAAGGAAAGAAGAAAGAAAGGAAGGAGAGATGAGAGGAAGGAAGGAACAAAAGAAGAAAGAAAGGAAGGAGAGATGAGAGGAAGGAAGGAACAAAAGAAGAAAGAAAGAAAGGAAGGAGAGATGAGAGGAAGGAAGGAACAAAAGAAGTAAGAAAGGAAGGACGAAAAAAAGGAAGGAATGAATGAAAGAAGAAAGGAAGGCAGGAAGGAAGAGATGAGAGGAAGGAAGGAAGAGACGAGAGGAAGGAAGGAAGGAAATAAGTAAGAAAGGAATGAAGGAAGAAAGGAAGCTAGGAAGGAGGTTGTGGGGAAGACATGGGTCCCCTTTTGTGTTGACAGGTTGACAGGCAGTGAGGATTGTGTTAATCCATTAGCAAGTAAGACTTTAATCTAATACCATATCATTAAGTTATCATAATCTATTGTTCCCAAGTCTAGTTATAGAATCACATTAATCCATATGATTACAGGCATTGATCCTGATATCAACCTATTATTAAATGACTTACATGACTCCAACAGCAATTGTAACTATTACACAGCTGATCAAGCAAAGACATTACTCAGAGCCAACAATAACTTAACTATCTTCAATTACAATGTTAGATCGTTGAGCAAACATTATGATGACCTCACAGCACTACTCCAATCCCTACAGTCCAATATGTCAATCATCACACTCACTGAGACCTGGCTAAAGCCTGATACTACAGGTATCTATGCCATCCCAGGTTACACAGCCATTCACAACTGTAGGACAGACCAGCGAGGGGGTGGAACAGCAATATATTATACAGATCAACTCGATTGTATCGAGAATTCTTGTACAAGGGATGAACATGGAGAATATATTATAGCTAAATTTAAATCAAAAGACCTGCAAAAACCCCTCACAGTGATAAACATCTACAGATTACCACAGTCAAACATCCGCCATTTTAGTGAAAAACTAGGAAACCTGATAATCGATTCACGCCTTAACAAAGATCATTTGCTGCTCACAGGAGATTTCAACATAAATCTCCTACATGACCAAGACCCGCAGGTAACTGAATTCACAAACACTATGAGCAACTGCTATTACTACCAACAATATCAAAACCTACAAGAATCTCTGATAATAGTACCTCGTTACTAGACCACATCTGGACTAACACAATATCTCCTCAAAAATCAGGCATAATCACAGAAAACACCACAGACCACTACCCTACCTTTCTCATAACTAACCTAGGCATTCTGCCCCAAGAAATTGCAAAAGTTACCTTCAGACTACATAATGAGTCTGCTGTTAATAATTTTATATCAGCTATGACGAACATTGACTGGCTTAACGAATTGGAAACACACTCAGATATTAATGAATGCATCAAGAACTTTCTTAAAAAAACACATAACCTCTATAACAGACATTGCCCGAAAAAACTAAACAGATCACAGCTAAGAGACTTAACAATCCCTGGCTAACACCCAGCATCCTTAAATCCATAAATAAGAGGCACCAATATGAAAAACAATATAGAAGGGTCTAATAACCAGAGAACAATCCAAACGCTACTCATCAATCCTTACTAGCCTGATAAGAAGGTCCAAAAATTGTATTATGAGAACAGACTCCAGACCGTAAAGGTGATATGAAAAAGACCTGAAAACCCTATCTACAATTCTAGGAAATAAAAAGATATCCACGAACAATACCATCAAATTATCAAAAACAGACGAACCCCTACTCTCACCAATTGAGACAGCAAACAGACTTAATGTTTTCTTCTCCACCATAGGAAAGAATCTAGCGAGTAGGATCCCAAGCTCGAACACTCGTCCAACAGACTACCTCACCAACACCTACCCAGATACACTATTCCTAGCTCCTACCAACTCAATTGAAGTCTCACACATAATCAACACCCTTAAAAACAAAGCAGGAGACATAAACAGCTTACCACCCTTTATGTACAGAAAAGCTACACATGTACTGTCACCAATTATAGCAGCATTATTCAATAAATCCATTGAATCTTCAACCTTCCCATCAATTCTCAAAATAGCTAGGGTCACCCCGATCCACAAAGGAGGTGACCAAACTGACTTGAACAATTACAGACCAATCTCAAATTTACCACTGCTTTCTAAAATCTTCGAAAAATTAATTCATAAACAGATCTATTCCTACCTCGTCTCACACAATGTACTAAACCCTGTCAATTTGGATTCAGGACCAACAAGAGCACAAACGATGCTATAACACACATGTTAGAGTTAATATACACCGCACTTGAGAAGAAAGAGGTTCCGCTGGGAATCTTCATAGACCTACGCAAAGCATTTGATACAGTCGACCATGATTTATTGCTCACAAAACTAGCGCACTATGGTATTAGGGGCACCCCTCAACTACCTAAAGTCGTACCTTAGCAACAGAAGTCAGTACGTGAACACAAATGGAGAGAACTCTTCCACACAACAAATTACAGTCGGTGTCCCTCAAGGTAGTGTCCTGGGGCCACTCCTATTCCTCATTTACATAAATGACCTACCGAATGCATCACAACTACTCAAACCCAAATCCAGTCGTACTAGCCAACACAGTTAATGCCGAATTACAGAAAATATCAACATGGATGATGACAAATAAGCTTACTCTCAATACGGACAAGACCTACTACATTCAGTTTGGAAACAAAGCTACAAATGTTCCACTTAACATAACGCTAAATGGTTCACCCATCACAAGGCTCACAGAGGGAAAATTCCTAGGAATCCACCTTGACAGTAGTCTTAAATTCCAAACACACATACAACAAATTTCCAAGAAAATCTCAAGGACAGTAGGTATATTATCTAAGATACGCTATTATGTGCCTCAACCAGCTCTCATTGCACTATATCATTCTCTTATCTACCCTTATCTCACCTATGGAATCTGTGCATGGGGCTCAACAACATTAAATCACCTTAGACCACTCATAACCCAGCAAAAGGCTGCAGTCAGGATGATAACAAATTCCCACTCTAGACAGCATACTCCACCTATATTCAGAACCTTAAAACTACTCACCATAAAAAATATTCATACCTATTCATGTGCCTTCTACATACATAAAACTCTACATGCTAATATTAACCCTGCGCTCAGAATTCTCCTCAACAACTTTAATAGGTCCCACGAACATGACACAAGACACAGATCACTATTTGACATACCCCGAGTCCATACTAACCAATGTAAAAATTCTATGCACATAAAGGGCCCCAAAATCTGGAATTCATTACCAGTAAATATCAAGTTAACCTTGTCGGAAAATCAATTCAAGACTCTTCTCAAAAGTCACCTACTCACCCTATACTAAATACTCATACTGTAACAAACTTCCAAACCCAATATTATTTTACTTAAGAAGATCTCATTTTGATATGTTCATCCTCCTTAACACTTGTTGCAATCTCATATCATCATATTGTCATTTAAAATCTTATAGTATCATCATTTTCTTAATTTGAAATAAAATATATACCTAGATGAAACTCTAAAAACTATTTCTAGTATTGTTATTATACTAGTATAGCATCAACATACTGTAATTTGAAATAAATTCTACAACTAGATTAAACTCAACCAATTTCTCTTGTATTGTCTTTAAATAGTATGTATAACCATTTAATAATTTAAATAATATAGAACTAGAATAAACTCAATCAATTTCTTTAGCATTAAGTACTTAGTGAATAAGTCTCTAGAATAAACTGCCCCTAATGCCATGGCATGCCAGTGGCTCTCCTTGCATTACAGTTTTATAATTGTATTATATTTGTAACTACCAATAACATTGTACACTTGTAACATGCATTGAAATAAAAATTATTATTATTATTATTATTATTATTATTATTATAATATGTCATTTTGACAGCTGGCTTACCCTGACTCAGCAAATTTATGTCCACACACACAACTTCAAGCCCTAAGGGAAGTTGATGGAAAGTGTCCAGTCATTATATATGTGTATATATATTATAGAACAATAGCAATAGGTTGGTAGGTAAGTAGGTAGGTAGGTAAGTAAGTGTAGGCAGGTAAGTAGGTAAGTGGTAGGCAAGTAGGTATGTAGGTAAGGCAAGTGGGAGTAGGTACGTAAGTAGGTAAGCAAGAGTAAGAGGTAAGCGGCAGGTAAGTAAGCAGGTAAGTAAGTAGTACGTAAGTAGGCACGAAAGTAGGTACATAGAGAGGTACGTAAGTAGGTAGGAAGGACTGTGGGGAAGAAGAGCTTGGGACCCCATGGGTGTTGACAGGTGAGTGGTGGTATAATATGTCATTTTGACAGCAGCCGCACCCTGACTCAGCATATTTACAAGTCCACACACTCACAACAACCAGCTTCCAGAAGCTAAATGTCAGTTCTATGAAGTGTCCAGTGACTATATATGTGTATATATAGAAACCAGAAGGAAGGAGATGAAAGAAAGGAAGGACGGTATGAAAGGAAGGAAGGTAGGAATGTAGGAAGGAAGGAAGGAAGGAAGGAATGTAGGAAGGAATGAAGGAATGTAGGAAGGAAGGAATGTAGGAAGGAAGGAAGGAATGTAGGAAGGAAGGAAGGAATGTAGGAAGGCATGTAGGAAGGAAGGTTGGAAGGAAGGTAGGAAGGAATGCAGGAAGGAAGGCAGGAAGGAAGGCAGGAGGGAAGGTAGAAAGGAAGGTAGGAAGGAAGGAAGGCAGGAAGGAAGGTAGGCAGGAAGGAAGGAAGGAATGACGACCCAGAAACAACAACCAGCTTCCAGAAGCTAATAGCAATTCTATGAACTGTCCAGTGATTATATATGCGTATATATAGAAACCAGAAGGAAGGAAGAAAGGAAGGACGAGATGAAAGGAAGGAAGGAATGTAGGAAGGAAGGAAGAAAGGAATGATGAACCAGACACAACAACCAGCTTACAGAAGCTTATAGCAGTTCTAGGCACGTGTCCAGTGACTGTGTGTATATATAGAAACCAGAAAGAAGAAAGGAAGGACGAGATGAAAGGTAGTAAGGAAGAAAGGTAGGTAGGTAGGTAGGTAGGAAGGAAGGAAGGAAGGAATGTAGGAAGGAAGGAAGGAATGTAGGAAGGAATGACGACCCAGACCCCCATCAACCTAGGATAACTACCTAACACAACTGCTTGCTACTACTTTGAAGAAAACTGCTCAGAAGAGATGTTTTGTCTGTGCATATACAAAAAAACACCCACAAAAATGCAGACACACTCGTTTTATGTGTGAGGAATGTAAAACACCACTGTGCATGGAACCATGTTTCAAAGAGTTCCACAAGCTGCAGAATGTCTATGAACATGTCCAGTGACTGTACATTTGTATATACAGTAGGCCCTCATTTAGCACGGTAGTTACGTTCCTGAAAACGTCGTGTTAGCTAAAATCGTGTTAGATAATTAAAAGAACTTATGGGAAAAATAGGGTTACGTTCCTGAGAGTCCCCAAAAAGCCAAACAAGTTTTTTTAGACCAACAGATCTTACAAATATAAAAGAGAATATGTAATTGTAGTTCATTATCGTGATGTATTATGTTGTTTTTACTGCTTAAGACTACAAATGTAACAGAAATAATAGTATTTACCTTAAATTGTGGGTGCTGATGTTTGTGGATGATTGTGAAGAGAGTGGAGAGTTATGCTGTGGCCCTACTGGGCTGAGGTGGATAGTAGAGATTCTGGAACTGAAGTCGATGGTTGTACTGAGTGTCTCTAACTTTAATAAAGTCATTCAGTAAGTCAGTCAAGTCATTCAGTAAGTCAGTCAAGTCATTCAGTAAGTCAGTCAAGTCATTCAGTAAGTCAGTCAAGTCATTCAGTAAGTCAGTCAAGTCATTCAGTAAGTCAGTCAAGTCATTCAGTAAGTCAGTCAGTCAAGTCATTCAGTAAGTCAGTCAGTCAAGTCATTCAGTAAGTCAGTCAAGTCATTCAGTAAGTCAGTCAAGTCATTCAGTAAGTCAGTCAAGACATTCAGTAAGTCAGTCAAGACATTCAGTAAGTCAGTCAAGACATTCAGTAAGTCAGTCAAGACATTCAGTAAGTCAGTCAAGACATTCATTAAGTCAGTCAAGACATTCAGTAAGTCAGTCAAGACATTCAGTAAGTCAGTCAAGACATTCAGTAAGTCAGTCAAGACATTCAGTAAGTCAGTCAAGTCATTCAGTAAGTCAGTCAAGTCATTCAGTAAGTCAGTCAAGTCATTCAGTAAGTCAGTCAAGACATTCAGTAAGTCAGTCAAGACATTCAGTAAGTCAGTCAAGACATTCAGTAAGTCAGTCAAGACATTCAGTAAGTCAGTCAAGACATTCATTAAGTCAGTCAAGACATTCATTAAGTCAGTCAAGACATTCAGTAAGTCAGTCAAGACATTCAGTAAGTCAGTCAAGACATTCAGTAAGTCAGTCAAGACATTCAGTAAGTCAGTCAAGACATTCAGTAAGTCAGTCAAGACATTCAGTAAGTCAGTCAAGACATTCAGTAAGTCAGTCAAGACATTCAGTAAGTCAGTCAAGACATTCAGTAAGTCAGTCAAGAATTCAGTAAGTCAGTCAGTCAAGTCATTCAGTAAGTCAGTCAAGACATTCAGTCAGTCAGTCAAGTCATTCAGTAAGTCAGTCCAGTCAGTCAGTAAGTTAGTCACACAAACTTATGTGTACAAAGTAACACTTCATTACAGCCACAGGTTATGTCTTGTCTAATATCTTTTCTTCGTTAGTTCTAAGACTTAATAAATGCTTAAACATTTTCTTGCCACTTTGAGCAACACTTGTATGCCTACTGGGTGACATGATTGCTTGGCAGATACAAGATATAGTAATTTAAAGATCAAAACACAATTCACTCTTATTCTTGACAAACACAGCTGGCTTGACGCGTATGGAATCCAATGCTGGGATGGTGGGGTGTTGGGGGGGGAAAGCATGGGAAGGGGTGGTCCCCCCCGCTGTTCCCAACATTAGCACGGCCGCTTGGGGGGAAAGGTTTTTTTTTCTTCCGAAATTTAAAAATTTTGGGGAAACCCGAAAAGTTAAAAAATTTCATAAAAGCAGATATGTGTAGAGAAACCTAGGAAAACCCCCAAAATTTGGGTTATCCTAGGTTCCAAAGATCACTTTGGGTTTTTATTCCTGGGGCCTTTTTGGGTTTTTGGGTTTTTTGGGGTAAAATTTTGGGGGATCCTAGGTTCTCTAAAAGTTTTTTGGATAATCAATGTAACTATTCTGTATACCTGAATAAATTTTATTTTTTGCGAAGGAAAAAAAATTTCCCCCTTTCCCCAAAAGCATGAGGATTCTTAAGCGTAAAAAAACCTTTAAATTAAAAACACCTGATGCACCCCCCAAAAAAGGGGAAAGGGGAAAGGTCTTTTGTTTTTAAGCCTGGTGCACTTTTCTCTTGCTGACTGATATAAGTTCATTTTTCTTTTCTTCCAGAAAACACTTGTCCTAGCAAAACACTTGTTGTGGCTCATGCCACCCTTAGGGGCCCCCCCTGACTCAATGGTTTCCATGCAGGCGACCGCGGGCTAAAAAAATTTTCCCCCCCCGCGAACCCCTAATATAAGGTTTACGTCGTGTTAGATAAAAATGTGCCGAATTCTTCAATCGCGAAAAACCCAAAAAAAGCGAACATAAAGTCGTGCTAAATGAGGGCTACTGTATACACAAGGCGAATAAGTTCTATAATGCTTTATCCGGTTTTTTATTCAAAATACTAAGCTTCTGGGAATTTCTTAGTAAATTAAATATTTAATAAAAGACTTACACTTAAGTGATACATGAATTTCAGATATCCCTTTTCCCACCACACATATATTTTTTTTTTTTTTTTTTTTAACCACATGGGCCCCTTACCAAGGCAGGGTGGCAAAAAAGAAAAACTTTTCATCATTCACTCCATCACTGTCTTCCCAGGGGGGGCTTTACACTACAGTTTTAAAACTGCAACATTAACACCCCCCCTTTCCCAGGTAAACCCCAAGTATTTTCCCCTCTCCAGGACCAAGTCCGGCCTCCCGGTTTCCTGAATCCCTTCATAAATGTTTTTTTTTCCCCACTCCAAAAGCACGCGTTTTAAAAAAACCCTTTTTCCCCCTTCACTTATCAAATAAATAAATGCTTGGGGGAAAATCCAACCCCCGAAAAAAAAAATTCCCTTTTTCCCCCCCCCCCCAAACCCTTTTTCCGGGGCCCCCACCCCCCCCTTCCCCCCAATACAGATTTATACACTCAAAGTTATTTGTCTCGTTCCATTCTTCTTGTCCGAACCACCTCAACAACCCCTCCTCATTTTTTGGATAATAGTTTTGGTAATCCCCCCCTCCTCCCCCTTTCCAAACTCCCCCTTCTCTGATTATTCCCCACAACAAAAAAATGATCTGATATATCTGTTTCCCCTCTATAAACATGTACATCTTGAAGTCTACTCAACAGTCTTTTATCTACCAATACATGGGCCCCAAAAAAATACTGTCATTCGCCCTTTCCCTTTTCTTTTTACTTATTTATCCTCTTTTTCTTAAAATATGTTTTCCATAACTAAACCCGTTTTATACAAAGTTCAATCAAAGGGCTCCCATTTTCATTTACACCCGGACCCCAAAATTACCTACCACCCCCCACATGTTTTTTCCTACTTTAGCATTTAGGTCCCCTACTAATTATATATATATATATATATATATATATATATATATATATATATATATATATATATATATATATATATATATATATATATATATATTTCTTCTTTCTTTAAAACCCCCTTCGGCCGCCTCCCACCGGGGGTATTAAAAAGGGAAAAAAAGAAATTTTTTCCCCCTTTTTTCATTTAGTAATATACAGTGGCCCCCCGCTATTCAACACTCCAAAACTCCCCCTTTTATGTAAGTTTATTATTGTAAGTGCTTTTATAAGTGTATTTTTGGGGGTCGGGGAAAAGGACTAATCTAATTTTCATTTTTTATGGGAATAAATTTGTTTGGTAACAGCATTAAAAAAACTTTTTGGAATGGGGGGGGAGTTTTGGAGGTTGGGGAAACGAGGGTCCACTGTATACAGGGGGAAGGGGTTACTAGCCCCTTGCCCCCCCATTTAGTCCCCTTTTACGACACGCAAGCTTCGGAGGAAGAATTCTTTTCCCCCTTTCCCCCCGGGGGTATATATATATATATATATATATCCTAGGTAGAAAAGGGTTTGGGAGACAGCAGCCGCCCGGGGGGGTACTACCGTCCTGCCAAGTAGTGAAAAAAAGAAAGCCTGTAATTGTTTTACATGATGGTGGATTTCTGGTGTCTTTTTTCTGTCTCATGAACATGCATGATTTCAGGTACATCTTGCTACTTCTACTTACACTTAGGTCACACTACACATTCATGTACAACCCTATATATACCCCCCCTCTGGGTTTTCTTCTATTTTCTTACTAGTTCTTGTTCTTATTTCCTCATCTCCAGGGGGGGAAATGGAACAGAATTCTTCCTCCGTAACCCAAAAGCGTGTCGTAAGAGGTGCCTAAAATGCCTGGAGCGGGCTGAAACCCCCCTTTTCCGAAAAAAATTACTAAATGTAAAAGGAAATAAATTTCTTTTTTTCCCTTTTTGGGGCCCCCCTGCCTCGGTGGGGGGGGCCCCCACTTTTAAAAAAAAAAAAAAAAAAAAATATATAATAATAATAATAATAATAATATAATAATATTTTTATTTCGATGCATTTAAAAATTTTACACTGTTATTGGAAAATTAAAATTTTAAAACTGTAATGCAAGGAGAGCCACTGGCATGCCATGGCATTAGGGGCAGTTTATTCTAAAGACTTATTCACTAAGTACTTAATGCTAGAAAAAATTTATTGAGTTTATTCTAGTTCTGTAATATTTTAAATTACAATTTTGATTATACATACTATTAAAAGACAATACAAGAAAAAATTTGGGTTTAGTTTAATCTAGTTGTATATTTTATTTCAAGTTACAGTATGTTGATGCTATACTAGTATAATAACAATACTAGAAAAATTTATTAGTTTCTTCTAGTTATATATTTTATTTAAAAAATTTAAAAAAATGAGGGGCTATAATATTTTAAAAAAGACAATATTAGCATGTAGAGTTTTATGTATGTAAAGGCACAAAAATAGGTATAAATTTTTTTTTATGGTGAGTAGTTTTAAGGTTCTGAATATAGGGGGAGATGCTGTCTAGGGGGAATTTGTTATCCTGACTGCACCTTCCTGGGTTATGAGTGGTCTAAGGTGATTTAATGTTGTTACCCCATGCACAGATTCCATAGGTGAGATAAGGGTAGATAAGAGAATGATATAGTGAATGAGAGCTGGTTTGGCACATAATATATCGGGGGTAATATACCTACTGTCTTTGAGATTTTCTTGGAAATTTTTGTATGTGTGTTTGGAATTTAAGACTACTGTGGTGGATTCCTGGGAAATTTTTCCCCTCTGTGAGTCTTGTGATGGGTGAACCATTTAGCGGTTTTTTTTGGAAAATTTTGTAGCTTTGTTTCCAAAATGAATGAAGTAGGTCTTGCCCCTATTGGGAAAAATTTTGGGGCATCCATGTTGATATTTTCTGTAATTCGGCATTAACTGTGTTGGCTGGGGATGACTGGATTTGGGGGAAGACAAAGTTTTGTCATTTAAAAAAATGGGTTTGAGTAGTTGTGTGCATTCGGTAAAACGTTTATGTAAATGAGGAATAAAGGGGGGCCCCAATACCTTGGGGATACCGACTGTAATTTGTTTTTTGGAAGAGTTTCTTCATTTGTGTACACGTACTGGCTTCTGTTGCTAAAAGGAGACTTTAGGAGTTGAGGGGGTGCCCCAATACCATAGTGAGCTAATTTTGTGACAATAAATCATGGTCACGTATCAAATGCTTTGGGGTCTATGAAGATTTAAAAACACACACACACATAATATATACATATACAAATATATACACATATATAATATACACATATATACATACACACATATATACTTTAGTTCTGGGGATGGGAAGTACAGTGCCGGCACCTGAAAGGGTGTTAATGTTTCAGTTTTATAACTGTAGTGTAAAAGGGAAACTTTCGTTTTTTTGGGCCCCCTGCTTCGGGGGGAAAAACGGTTGAAAGAAAAAAAATTATGTATATATGTATGTATATATGTATGTATGTATGTATATATGTATGTATGTATATATGTATGTATTATATATGTATATATGTATTTTATATGTATTTATGATATATGTGCCTATATATAATATAAAACCTAGGAAGAAAAGGGTTTTTCAGTTAAAAAAAGAGTAGGGTTAAAAGTGGGGAGCTGGAGGTATTGGGAGATGGGAATATTTTAGGAACCATAATGGTTGTTTAATATTTTATAGATGGGGTTTAAAAAAGTAAATGCTAGGGTGTTGGGGAGAGGGGGGGGATTAAATTTTGGGGGAAATTTAAAGCAAAAAGGGAGTTGACACAGTTCTTTTTTTGGATGATACTGTACTTTGGAATTTAAAGAAAAGTTGCAAAGGTTGTGGACATGGGAACATAGATAAAAATGGGATGAGGGATAAACGATTTAAAAAAAAAAAATTTGGGATATCACATTGGAGAGGGGGATTATGGAAGAAGTAAATGTTTTAGATATTTGGGGGTTGACGTTTCAGGGGATGGGTTTTTTGAAGGAAGGTTAACCATAGAATTATGGGGAAAAAAGGGAGGGGTGCAAGGTATCTGTGGAAAAAAAACGATCCATGGAGGCAAAGAAGGGAAGTACGAAAGATAGTGGTCCCAAACCCTTTATATGGGTGTGAAGCTGGGTTGCAAATGCTGCAGCGAGGGGGGAGGCTGGGGCAGGGAGATGTCCTGTCTGGGGTTTGGGTGTAAATTTATGCAGAAAATTCGGAATGGAAATTAGGAGAAGGTGTGGAGTTACTAAAAGTATTTGTCAGGGGGGCTGAAGAGGGGTTGTTGAGGTGGTTTGGTCATTTAGAGAGAATGGATCAAAGTAAAAATGACTTGGAGAGCGTATAAATCTGTAGGGAAGGAAGGCGGGGTAGGGTCGTCCTAAAAGGTTGGGGGGGAAGGGGTAAAGGGGAGGTTTTGTGGGCGAGGGGCTTGGACTTCCAGCAAGCTGTGTGACGTGTTAGATAGGAGTGAATGGAGACAAATGGTTTTGGGACATGACGATCTGTTGGAGTGTGAGCAGGGTAACATTTTGTGAAGGGATTCAGGGAAACCAGTTAATTGATTTAGTTGGACTTGAGTCCTGGAAATGGGAAACAATGCCTGCACTTTTAAAGGAGGGTCTGAGATAGTGACAGCTGGGAGGGACTTTTCTCAGCTTCTATTCTAGCTCCTCTGCAAAGACAGTGATTATGTATGAGTGTGGTGAAAGTGTTGAATGATGATGAAAGTTTTTTTCTTTTTGGGATTTTCTTTCTTTTGGTCACCCTGCCTCGGTGGAGACGGCACTTGTTGAAAAAAAAAAAAATGTGTATATGTATATATGTGTATATGTATATATGTGTATATGTATATATGTGTGTATGTTATTTTTATTTTTATTAACACATCGGCCGATTCCCAGCAGGCAATAGAAAAACTTTCATCATCATTCACTCCATCACTGTCTTGCCAAAAGGGTGCTTTACACTACAGTTATAAAACTGCAACATTAACACCCCTCCTTCAGAGTGCCGGCACTGCTTCCCATCTCCAGAACTCAAGTATATATGTGTGTATGTATATATGTGTATATGTATATATGTATATATATATGTATATGTATATATATATGTGTGTGTGTGTGTGTGTGTGTGTAAATCTTCATAGACCTACGCAAAGCATTTGATCAGTCGACCATGATTTATTGCTCACAAAATTAGCTCACTATGGTATTAGGGGGCACCCCCTCAACTACCTAAAGTCGTACCTTAGCAACAGAAGCCAGTACGTGTACACAAATGAAGAGAACTCTTCCACACAACAAATTACAGTCGGTATCCCTTGCACCCGGCATTTTAGTCGCCTCTTACGACACGCATGGATATACATACATACATACATATATACATACATACATACATACATACAGTGGTCCCCCGCCTAACGAGCAAAATTCATTCCAGAAGTCTGCTCAAGTGCATTACCGAACGAATTTACTTCCTTAAGAAATAATGTCATGTAGGTTAGTCTATTTCAGACCCCCAAAAATACACTTCCACAAGCACTTACAATATTATACTTACATAATTGTACGATTTCCGGGGTGCTTGTTAGGCGGGGGACCACTGTATATTTATATATATACAGTCACTATAATATCATAATCCACAAACACAATATAGCACTGAGATCCCTTAGTGTGGTGTATTAAGTACACCAAGAGGTTCTTTTACTATCTCATTAATTAACTATATATATATATATATCACTTCACTACAGCAGAAACTGGTAAGAGACGCTTTATCGATTAGACCTCAGAGGGCATACAATGCCAACTTAGTTTCTGCCCATTGCTTCACTGAGGGGATGACTATACAAGCGTAATCCACAAAGTATTTCCAACATGGAAGTAATCCCAGGTTCAAAGGTTCTCCTAGAGTTAGCACAGAAGATTAAGAGCCCCTTAGCTGGTGTTTCCTCTACCAGAGGTGAGACTGAACTGCCATGAGAAAAAACTCCCTGGCTCGACGTCACCTCGGAATAAGCGAGAGTTTACGAGGTACAAACGACCACTAGGTAATTCAATACAGTGAGCCCCCGGTTCTCGTCGGCAATCCGTCACAGAGGGCCCGTCGACCACCGGTTTGGTGAACTCCGATTCTATTTTCCCCATAAGAAATAATGGAAATAAAATTAATCCGTCCCAGCCATCCAAAAAGTATTAAAATAAAATATTTTTAGGACTTTTTGACATTAAAATAAACACAATTTTATAAAAAAAAATAGAAATAAATAGTCAATAACATGTCACTTACATTTATTGAAGAGTTGTTGATGTGTGGAGGACGGGAGGAGGAGAAGGTGGAGTATTCTAGTGTTTGGAGGGAACCCTTCCATTAACACTCAGGACCAAAGTTCTTTTCTGGGGTTACTGGCCTTTTCTTTGAATGTTACACTCCCTGCATGAATGCACACCCTGCATGAATGCTACACTCCTGCATGCCTACTACACTCCCTGCATGCCTACTCCTCCCTGCATCCTTGCCCTACACTCCCTGCATCCTTGCTACACTCCCGCATCCGCACACCCTGCATCCTTGCTACACTCCCTGCATCCTTGCTACACTCCCTGCATCCCTGCCACACTCCCTGCATCCTTGCTACCACTCCCTGCTAATGTTACACTCCTGCATCCTTGCTACACTCCCCATCCTGCTACACCCCTGCATCCCTGCTACCTCCCTGCATCCCTGCCACACTCCCTGCATGAATGTTACACTCCCTGCATCCTTGCTACACTCCCTGCATGAATCTTCACTCCCTGCATATTCTTTACCACAGGCTTGGCACTAGGAGCTTTTTGGGGCCCATGGTGGCTTATTTAGCAGTTGCAAGCACTAAAAACACTGGAATAATGACAATATATATGGTATGAATGCGTGGGTGGTGCGTGGGTAGTGGTGCTAACTGTAAACAATACACACTGAGTGCCTGGGCGCCAGCGCACGCCACACGCGTGCGCGTTCGGGACGAAGCCGACTCGCCGAACTCCGAGTGGCCGCCCTATCCAGTCAAAATATTGTAAAAACTTGTCGAACACCGATTTGGCCGAGCTCCGACGCCGTCGAACCACCGGGGTTCACTGTATATGAATACTAAACATGCAAGGTTTATAAAACATCCTACCTAACAACAAATAAATAATTCATGGCCAGATAATATTATAAAGCATGGAAGCTTTATTTTAGCTATTAATAAAGAAACCAATAATATAATATTACGTGAAAAAGCAAATTATACATTAATTAAATGACCCTTCTTAAATTATGACCAAAAGGGCGTAACATTCCTTAAGCTTAAATTGAGTATTTTCTGTTTCTCTGGCTAGTGCTTCCTTCCAGATTTAAATAGATTTGCCCCTTTGATCTGCTCTGATTCTTTGACTTTACCTGTAGAGGAAGGATGAGGATGTTGCAGTTCAAGGGCCAGCTGAACTGTGTTGCCAGCATCTTCTAGCAAGACAACAGTTGAATGAATGATGCTGAATGTGTTTCCTATTTTCTCGTGTCACCCTTTCTTGGTAAAAACTTTTTTTAAAAAATTCTACTGTTATACCTTTAAGTTTTGATGAACATTTGAGATTTTCCTGGTGTCTGGTCACCGGCTGTTGCCTAGGCCCCTGCCCCACCCATCGCAGCCTGGTTGATCTGGTACCTGTATCAACAGACATCTTCATTATACCCATTGCAATGAGGAAACATTCAGTTGCAACAAGGAAGCATTTGTTGCAACAAGGGCTTGTCAGTTGCAACAAGAGGACTCTATACATAAGAATATCATGACTGACCTCAAACATGACATTCAGAAAAAAAGAATAAAAAAAAAATTAGTAAATGGTGGTGGTAGGAAAGGTACAGTTCAGCTAGGGCAAGAATGATTTTGCAGCTTGAACAGCAGTTGGCATTTAGTTGTCTTCACAGGTTTGGCCCCCAAAAAACATAACACATGAACCATAATTTTTTTTTTGACTAGGTAGAGTATGAAAACTTCAAATGGTACTTCAAAATTAATTTAAATTCATTACCCTCTGCCTTACTTTTGTTGAAATTTCTGACCACTAATTAATTGTGATTTTTATTTTAGGTATACGACGTCTTGGTGTCCGGAAAATCGTAGGGGGAGTCTTTTTTACAGAGCGCATGGAGGCTTTAGTAAAGGAATTAATGATGCTGGCTTTTAGGAAGATGATGGCCGCAAGGTTAGTTATTTAATACGATAATCTTCATCTGAAACAGTATTTTGGTGGAAGAGTTTAGTAAATAGCAATATTTTTGAGCCTGTTTGACTCACGAAATCATAATAACATGATTGCAAGCAAACCACAGAACAGGTGTTTTGAACCCATGGCAAGGGGTTGAAAGCTCCAGGCCAGAGTGTAAGCCCTGGTCCGTGGTTTACGCACTGGCCTGGAGTTTTGGCAACTCACCGTGATTTAAACCCCACCCATTCCATGGTTGTTGGGCCTCATTTGTTCATGTAAATAATTTGGGGTTTTTGGAAAAAAAAAAGGGCCCCTAATGTACACCATGATCAAGTAAGTTTCCCCCTTTGGGCATAAAAAAAACAACTTTTTTTCCCTTGAGGTTTTTAATAACACTGTAACACAAGTTAAATAATAATGTTTAGTAAATGGGCACATTCAACAATCTAAATTTTAAGGCAGTGTTTTTTTTCTTAACAAAACATTGCCATAAAAAATGTCACATTAATTTCATTTGTACATTTACCAACACTGAAAAAAATACTTTTAAAGGGATTTTCAAAAGCTTTTTTTCGGCACACTATCCATCTTCAGTCTTAAATGTTTTTACCATATTAGGTCAGCCATCACTAACCGGGATGCGTTCATTTTTTTTTTTCCCCCCATAAAACTGCGTTGCTCTAGACCTTTTTATTCACCTGTCAACTGAATTAACCTTAGTAGAAATTAGCCAAAATTAGTGGCGGATTAGTCATGGAATTGGTTGCGATGGCCACCAAGTTGGAGCCTGTCTCCCATGTCAACACATCCTCAGGGAAAATACAAACCCCAGACAGATAAACAGTCTTCATTATCCCCGGATGTTTTTTGACAATTCTTTTTTTTAAAATGGGGGAAAACCTACCCCTCCTTAACCCTTTTTGGTCCAGACCCCCCCAACTGAAAATTAAGGGGCCAAAATTTTCAAAAAAAGGGGTTTTTTTTATTTTTTTTTTGAAATGGTGAGAATCTTTTCTGAAGGTAAAAAACAAAAAAAATGAAATTTTAAAAAAATTGATGAAAAGTTTTAATTTTGCTGTGTCAGCGATATTTGATCGGCGTTTTTTCCCCTTGAGTCCCCTTTTTTGGGCCAATTTCTACATTGTTCCATTAGACCAATTCTTAGCTATTTCCTACTATGTGTTCCATTTTATCTATTGAGCACAAAAAAAGCCCGCCCAACTATTTCAACTACCAATGAAAGTGATCGGAAATTGGTAATTTGGCCAATTTCACACAGTTCAAAATATTCCAGTTTCAAAATAGGGTCCAAAATAAATAATGCAGGCACTCCTGGCACTAAAATAACATTTCCTCTGTTTATTAGTTACATTTCCAGGCTTTACAGATGAATTTCATTTTGATTTTTTATTCACATAAAAATTTTTTATTCACACAAAAAATAGAAGATTTACTGTTATGCAATATTGTAATAATTGTATAAATAATATCTGCGCATTTGTGAACACACATTAGACCCACAAGCTGACATGTATTGGATGTGTGATGTGATTTGTTTACTTTGAACATCAGCAAAATTGAACATTTCTGCTACTTTGAGCTCAGTTTCAAATTATTTTGTACTAAAACCAATAAAAAATCATCTCTATTTCTGTAATATATCTTCCATTCTATCAAATGAGACCCAGAAACTGCGAATACAACCGCAAAAAACATACAAAAATACACCACAAAATCCGTGTTTTAATCCAAAAATAGTCTTTTTTTCTCATTGTTCACTGTGTGCTGTAGGATTTGTTTTATATGGTGTACACTTACCACGTAGATGCTTTCTTTCATATCTAGGCCCAAATTTGAGCCCCTGGTGTTTGGTTCAGGAGCAGTGTGAGCTACGTGTATTTAAAAGAGTTGAACAGTCTTCTTTCTTTTTTTTTTCAACACGTCGGCCGTTTCCCACCGAAGCGGGGTGGCCCAAAATGAAAAACGAAAGTTTTCCCTTTTACATTTAGTAATATATACAGGAGAAGGGGTTACTAGCCCCTTGCTCCGGCATTTAGTCGCCTCTTCACACGCATGGCTTACGGAGGGAAGAATTCTGTTCCACTTCCCCATGGAGATAAGAGGAAATAAGAACAAGAACTAGTAAGAAAATAGAAGAAAACCCAGAGGGTGTGTATATATATATGCTTGTACATGAATGTGTAGTGTGACCTAAGTGTAAGTAGAAGTGAAGATGTACTGAAATCTTGCACAGTCTTATCTTAAATAATAATAATAATAATACATACAGTGGTCCCTCGGTTTTCGTGCATCTCAAACTCGAACATTTATGTACTGTAAGTGTATTTTCGTAAGTGCTGTTGCAAGTGTATTTTGGGGTCTGAAATAGACTAACCTACGTGACATTATTTCTTAAGGAAGTAAATTTGTTCGGTAATGGCACTTGAGCAGCATTCTGGAACGAATTTTTGGCGAAAACCGAGGACCACTGTACTTTATTTCAGCATGATACAATGTTTGTACAAAGGTGAATGACATTTAGGTGTACATGCAGAAAGCCCCTTAATATGCAGAGCATTTTGGGCAAATTTAAGACTAACTTAAGATTAATAAGGCAGTAACAGTGAGTAATTTTATACATACAGTCACTTGGGTGAGTGTAAGTATAAATTTAGAGTGGGGATAACCTCATGCCATCAACACTAAATCACAGATATACCCAATGGAAATACTGTATTTTATGGCAAACAAGACGCCTCATTCTGATTGGCAATATTTGGGAAAATAAAGATAAACTGTATTTTGGCAATATTTGGGAAAATAAAGATAAACTGTATTTTGGCCTCGAAGACGCTGCGTAAATTTTCGAGACTTATTTTGGGAGAAAAAAAAAATAGTGTCTTTGATGCTGTAAAATACAGTAAGTCACTCTTGACGTTTTTTGAGTTATCCTGGTGGGTAATTTTTACTATGTAGGATAATTGTACTTATAGGTACCTGTACCTAAATAAACTTATTTTTAAATAAGTTTATTTTAAATAAGAAGTACTGAATTTTGACATATTATTTGTAGGTAATGTAGAGGATGGGGATGAAGGAGGTTTTAAGTGCTATGGGCTTAAGCATTCAGCAAGCTTGTGTGAGCATATTATAATGATCAGAATGATTGAAGATAATTTTTTATGGCTTGACATGCTGTTGAAGTGTGAGCAAGGTACAATTTATGAAGGGATTCAGGAAACCTGATTAACCGGACTTGAGTCCTCAAGGTGATAAGGACAGCCCCACTGAAGGAGGAGTAGGAATATTGCTCTTCAGAGGATGATTTGATTTAGAACGTTTAAGTACAGTGGACCCCTGGATTTGTACTGCTCCAAACTCGAACAATTATGTAAGTGTATTTTTGTAAGTGTAATTTGCGGTCTAAAAGGACTAATCTAATTTACATTATTCCTTATGGGAACAAATTTGTTCGGTAACGGCACTTGAACAGCATTCTGGAACGAATTAATGACGAAATCCGGGGGTCCACTGTATTTCTGATGAGACAGCTGTTGAATGAGAAATGATGAATGTGTTTCCTTTATTTTGGGTCATTCTACCTTAGTGGGAGACAGCTATGTTAAAAAATTTATCCTAATCTAAAAGTACTAAATGTATTCCAGGTCATGTTTGCTGATGGTGCAGGCATACCATTAACGATTGTGAAATCGCGGTGGATTTACATACGATACATCAGATATGGCATGCATCAAGAACAGAATAAAAGAAGAAAAGGGCGACTGGCTCATTTATGTTACCGATGCTGGTCAATCTCAACATTTTAAGGTACAGTAATTTTAATTTTGGAAGCAAGGGCTAGTAACCCCTTCTCCTGTATCAATTATTAAATTTAAAAATAAAACTTTCAGTTTTCTTTTTAGGTCACCCTGCCTTGGTGGGATAGAGCTGGTGTGTTGAAAAGAAAATATTTTTATTATGAAATTGCCTATTTGTAAATTCCATACAGAAATAACCCGCTCATAGAAGAAACTTATGATGATGTTTTGGTCCATTAACTGGTTAATGGATCAAAATGTTGTCATAATTTTCTTTCTCATATATGTGGGTTATTTGTGTATTGTTCCAGTCATGGTATTGTGACTTTTTTATTCTTTATAAATCTATATAAATTGTTATTAATTAATAACTTATTTTTTCGCTGCAGAGCTTTTTAGCATGCGCTGTTAGAGCAGGAATTTACAGCCCATCAGTGACACGTGTAGATCATGTTACGTTTGGTGTTGTACTTGGAGAGGACAAGAAAAAATTCAAGACAAGATCTGGTGAGTATCATAGGGACTGGCTTGCTTTTTGTATTGAATTAAAAGAAGGTTTGCATGTAGAATAATGTTAGACTTGAGTGCTGGAGGTGGGAAGTACACTGCCAGTACTCTGAAGGATGGTGGAGGTGGAAAGTACAGTGCCTGCACTCTGAAGGGTGGTGAAGGTAGGAAGTACAGTGCCTGCACTCTGAAGGATGGTGAAGGTGGGAAGTACAGTGCCTGCACTCTGAAGGATGGTGAAGGTGGGAAGTACAGTGCCTGCACTCTGAACAATGGTGAAGGTGGGAAGTACAGTGCCTGCACTCTGAAGGGTGGGTGGAGATATATTGCAGTTTTTGAACCGTAGTATTGACAAGCTTCTGGTAAGACAGACCCTACCTCGTTGGGAAACGGCCGATGTGTTAATAAAAAAAAAAAAAACTTGTGTTTATTCCCATAGGTGACACTGTACGATTAGTTGAGCTTCTTGATGAGGGTCTCCAGCGATCAGAGGAGAAGCTCAAGGAGAAAGAGCGCCATAAAGCATTAACACTGGAGGAGTTTGTTAAAGCACGGGATGCTGTAGCCTATGGCTGTATCAAATATGCTGATCTCTGCCACGACAGGTATAGTAGTGAAGCGGCTCTCAAAATTTTAAATTATGTATTTGAATTTTGATGATGAAGACTAACACTGAATAGAAGAATGGATAGTGACGTGAACCATGGCCCATGCATATAGAAGCCCCAGCCACTCAGTCACAGATGTTACAGTAGGATGATTTTACACCCATCACTTCTGTGACTTGTTTGTATCAACTGTTAGTTGTATCAACAGCATCAACTGTTGGTTGTATCAACAGCATCAACTGTTGGTTGTATCAACAGCATCATCTGTTGGTTGTATCAACAGTATCAGCTGTTTGTTGCATCAACTGCTGGTTGCATCAACAGTACCAACTGTTAACTTGTATCAACAGCATCAACTGTTGGTTGTAAAAATCATATTGTAAGCTCTGGTTGAGTAACGGTTTGGCTTGCTATATTCATGTACCATGATGTGATTCCCCATCCATTCTTTTACTTACCAATTTTAAATATACCTATACTCGTGTATTGTAAGTTGGATGATTTTTAAGCCACATATGATGAATCTTTTGGGATATTGGCAGTGTGGAGGGACTTCTAAACTGTCATATCTGAGCGCCTCTGCAAAGACAGTGATTATGTATGAGTGTTGAATGATGATAAAAGTATTTTCTTTTTGGGGATTTCTTCTTTTTGGATCACCCTGCCTCGGTGGGAGACTGCTGACTTGTTGAAAAAAAAAAATGATGAATCTTATCATAATTTTATCCATTTTTTTCTTATTTTTTCAGGTCGCGAGACTACATATTTTCTTTTGACCGAATGTTGGATTTCCGTGGCAACACTGCGGCATATTTACTTTATGCTTTGACAAGGATACGCTCCATAGCCAGAACCGGTAAATCCTCTCTTATACATTCTTTATGGTATAGTAAATCCTCGTATACATACTTTATAGTATCAGTAAATCCTGTCTTATACATTCTTTATGATATCATTAAAGATACATGGCTACATTTGTCCTCTTCATCAGCTAGTTGGTATTGTATACCAGTAATGTACTGATGAATAGTTTTTCTTGAGTAGAATAATAATACGCTGATAAAATTTAATATCAATAAAGGCACCTCCATTTCTGTGTATATATTGCTGAATTATTGGTAATTGTTGTTATTGCTGTATTAGTATTGTATTCATATGTAAGTGCTAAATTTTTAAGGGCAATGCAGTGCCTGGTGAATTGAAATTTTTTGATCTGAGGGAATGGCAGCTCCAGTTCCTTGGATCATGAGAGCTTCACTCATGTAGGCACATACCTTGAAGGGTCTGTGCATATATACTTGTGAATAACTAAAGTGTAATGACCACTTGTCAGTGCTTAATGATAACACACCTGGAGATGAACACAGGAGGTTGATTGATCTGTATATTTCTGCACATATGCTGCTATGTATGACAATCTATGTAACTGTATTTGTGTATAACTGAATAAACTTACTTGTCCCCTTCTGGGATCCATCTACTGAAGAGGACCCCAGAAAGGGGTCAAAATATACAGTAGGACCACCGTATCCGCATATCCGGTTTCTGCAGTTTCATTTATCCACTGTTTACTGTGGCCCAAAAAATAACCCTTAATTTTGCTTAATAATGGCACCAAAGCACAACAGTAGTGATGGTGGCCATTCTTCAGAGCCTAAGAGAAGTCGTTAAGTGCTTCCCATCAGTGAAAGTGGTAAGTCTCGACTTATTGTGTGTAATTTATCAATTGAACTTTATCATAGGTATGTATGTCTAACGAAAAAGTACTTAAATACGTACAGTGGACCCTCGAAAATAGGCTCCCTTAAATATAGGCGAATTTGAAAATAGGCCACTTTTTTCGGCAAAATATTGGCTTGATATTCGTCCGTTGGCTTAAAAATAGGCGGTCGTCTGAAACGTGTCCGCATGGCCTCCCAGCTGCCTGGGCACATAAACACCACATTGAGCGTCAGTGTGCCATTGTTTACCAGCGAGTGACCACCACCCACACATTCATACCATACATTTTGTCATTATTCCATTGTTTTTAGTACTTGCAACTGCTAAATAAGCCACCATGGGCCCAAAGAAAGCTCCTAGTGCCAGCCCTGTGGTAAAGAGTGTAGCAGGGATGCAGGGAGTGTAGCAGAGATGCAGGGAGTGTAGCAGGGATGCAGGGAGTGTAGCAGGGAGTGTAGCAGGGATGCAGGGAGTGTAGCAGGGATGCAGGGAGTGTAGCAGGGATGCAGGGAGTGTAGCAGGGATGCAGGGAGTGTAGCAGGGATGCAGGAAGTGTAGCAGGGATGCAGGGAGTGTAGCAGGGATGCAGGGAGTGTAGCAGGGATGCAGGGAGTGTAGAAGGGATGCAGGGAGTGTAGCAGGAAGGCAAGGACTTGGTACCTGAAGTGTTAATGGATGGGGATTCCCCTTCCAAACACTAGCAACACCTTCCTCTCCCCTCCTTCCTTCTTCCACACATCAACAACTCTTCAATAATGGTAAGTGTCAATTTATTACTGTTTTATACTATATATATCATTGTTTTCTGTGTAGATAAATATACATTTCATGTAAAAAAAAATTTTTTTTTTTAAATACTTTTGGGTGTCTGGTACGGATTAATTTGATTTACATTATTTATTATGGGGAAAATAGTTTTGAAAGTCGTCCATTTTGAAAATAGGCGGACTCTCAGGAACGGATTATGGACGATTTTCAAGGGCCCACTGTATAGGGTTCGTTACTATCCACGGTTTTGGTTATCCACGGTAGGTCTTGGAACACATCCCCCGCAGATATGGGGGGACTACTGTACGTATATACAGATCAATCAACTTCCTGTGTTTGTGTTTCCATGTGGGTTTTAATTGAGTATACGTATATACATGTACTTGTATAAATGTTTTGGTTATAACAACACGGAAAATTCATTTAACCAGCCGATGTGAACAGAGAAGAGATTGTAGCCGAGGCTAAGAAGAAACCCATTGAGCTGGACCATGAGAAAGAATGGAAGTTAGCTCGTACAATTCTCAAACTTCCCGATGTTCTGGTTCGAATCACAGAAGATCTGTATCTCCATCCTCTATGTGAATACCTTTATGAGGTGAGTCAAGCTCAGAAACTATTTTTTT
>WNWK01010363.1:0-70585 GCA_009830355.1 Cherax destructor | reverse complement strand
ATTAGGAGAAGGTGGGGAGTTACTAAAAGTATTTGTCAGAGGGCTGAAGAGGGTTGTTGAGGTGGTTTGGTCATTTAGAGAGAATGGATCAAAGTAGAATGACTTGGAGCGTATAAATCTGTAGGAGAAGGAAGGCGGGGTAGGGTCGTCCTAGAAAGGTTGGAGGAAGGGTAAAGGAGGTTTTGTGGGCGAGGGCTTGGACTTCCAGCAAGCATGTGTGAGCGTGTTAGATAGGAGTGAATGGAGACGAATGGTTTTGGGACATGACGATCTGTTGGAGTGTGAGCAGGGTAACATTGTGTGAAGGGATTCAGGAAACCAGTTAATTGATTTAGTTGGACTTGAGTCCTGAAATGGGAAGTACAATGCCTGCACTTTAAAGGAGGGTCTGAGATAGTGACAGCTGGGAGGGACTTTTCTCAGCTGTCGTATCTGAAGCTCCTCTGCAAAGACAGTGATTATGTATGAGTGTGGTGAAAGTGTTGAATGATGATGAAAGTTTTTTCTTTTGGGGATTTTCTTTCTTTTTGGGTCACCCTGCCTCGGTGGGAGACGGCCGACTTGTTGAAAAAAAAAAAAAAAATAATATATATATATATACATATATATATATATATACGTTACACCTACTTTGGTCTCACAGGCCATATAAGTTACGTAAAAAAATAAATAGTGAAAAAAACAAGAAACCTACGAAAGGAAGTAAACCAAAGTTTACCTGGTGGCGCATCCTCGCTGTTGCCATCTGTGCTCATTTTTTGCCAACTTTACTGCTCTATATCTCAGTAAGTACTGATTGCAAAAAAAAAAATTTGGAAAAATAATCTTAACATTTTGATAAGAATTTTTTTTTTTTTTCAAATATTTTGCGACATGAAATGACAGTTTCAGAAAGGGTCTCCGACAGTCAGAGGTTAAAATACATGTTTTTTTTTATATTCAAAATTTTGCTCACATAGGATTTTTATTTCTGTCAGTTTAAGGTTAAATACATTTGGGTGTTGCTTGTAAAGTGTTGAAAGTAAAACTATTCGAGAGTGGAAGGAAAGACTGAGGGCCAGGAGTTTTTATGGAAAATAATGAGCAGATAGTCTAACAGTGACATTTATGGTACAGTGCTGCTTTGAACATGTAGGCTACTTAAATTTTCATTCCATATATGGTTGCATTTCCAGAGGGGTATATTTGAACTATCACCTTAGTATACTGCTATATTAGCCTTCAGAATAAGAATTTACCATTTTATATAACTGATATGTAGATAAACTTTTTCATATTGAATTTTAAAGAGGATCCCTCAAAATCAGGTTATAATTTTACCAATTTTTTTTTTTTTTTGGGGGTGAGGGTGTTACTGGAGGGACTGCTGAAGAAGAGTGCTAGTGAATGTGTGTTCTTCTTTGGGTCACCTTACCTTGGTGGGAAATGGCTGGTGTATTTAAAGGTATTTGTTATAATTGTCATAAGTAATCAACTCTCTTCCCTTTATTCATTGTGCACTGCTTCTTTACAGAAGAATCACAAAGGCGCATCACAATCCTTCCAGATAGAATGACTGAAGAAAATAAAAACTTAGTTAAAGAAATCTTAAGCTCCACAAATGCACACACCAGTGATGCTGCGAATGTCACCTCATCAGTACCAAATGACAAAATAAATATCATGGAAGAATTAGATCAAAGAGAGGCAAATGAAATACTTGTTCGATCATCACCTATGGAGGTATGCCAAAATTATTTTAATTGTTTTTGTATAGAAAATAATGATGATAGTCATTTGTGTATATTTTCTTAAAATATGTATTCAGTATCTTCTCTGTCGTATTCACCTGCATTGGCCTTTTCGACACTTTTTTAGCACATCAATAACTTGTATAGTCATCTCATAGTCTCTCTAAGTAAATAAATTGTTGATTCTCTAACAATTAGCATTGTCCATTTCCATTACACATGCACCTCAATTCTTTCAAAACAGGAGCATTTGATTGAACTTTGTATAGAAACGGGTTTGGTTATAGGTAACACATTTTTTTTTTTTCAACAAGTCGCCATCTCCCACCAAGGCAGGGTGACCCAAAAGAAGAAAATCCCCAAAAAAGAAAATACTTTCATCATCCAGCACTTTCACCTCACTCATACATAATCACTGTCTTTGCAGAGGCACTCAGATATGACAGCTGAGAATAAGTCCCTCCCAACTGTCACTATCCCAGACCCCTCCTTTAAAGTGCAGGCATTGTGCTTCCCATTTCCAGGACTCAAGTCCAACTAAATCAATTAACTGGTTTCCTGAATCCCTTCACAAAATATTACGCTGCTCACACTCCAACAGCTCGTCAGGTCCCAAATACCATTCGTCTCCATTCACTCCTATCTAATATGCTCACACATGCTTGCTGGAAGTCCAAGCCCCTCACCCACAAAAAATCCTTTACCCCCTCCCTCCAACCTTTTCGAGGACGACCCCTAGCCCGCCTTCCTTTCCCTACAGATTTATACGCTCTCCAAGTCATTCTATTTTGATCCAATCTCTCTAAATGACCAAACCACCTCAACAACCCCTCTTCAGCCCTCTGACAAATACTTTTAGTAACTCCACACCTCCTAATTTCCACAATCCGAATTTTCTGCATAATATTTACGCCACACATTGCCCTCAGACAGGACATCTCCACTGCCTCCAGCCACCTCCTCACTGCAGCATTTGCAACCCATGCTTCACACCCATATAAGAGTGTTGGTGCCACTATACTTTCGTACATTCCCTTCTTTGCCTCCATGGATAACGTTTTTGTCTCCACAGATACCTCAATGCACCACTCACCTTTTTCCTTCATCAATTCTATGGTTAACCTCATCCTTCATAAACCCATCCGCTGACACGTCAACTCCCAAATATCTGAAAACATTTACTTCTTCCATAATCCCTCTCTCCAATGTGATATCCAATTTTTCTTTATTTAAATCATTTGATACCCTCATCACCTTACTCTTATCTATGTTCACTTTTAACTTTCTACCTTTACACACTCTCCCAAACTAGTCCACTAACCTTTGCAACTTTCTTAGAATCTCCCATAAGCACAGTATCATCAGCAAAAAGTAACTGTGTCAACTCCCATTTTGCATTTAATTCTCCATAATTTAATCCCACCCCTCTCCCCAACACCTAGCATTCTTCTTTTACAACCCCATCTATAAATATATTAAACAACCATGGTGACATTACACATCCTGTCTAAGACCTACTTTTACCGGAAGTAATCTCCTCTCTCCTACACACCTAACCTGAGCCTCACTATCCTCATAAAAACTCTTTCAGCCTTCAGTAACTTACTACCTATTCCATACACTTGCACATTTTGCCACATTGCTCCCTATCCACTCTATCATATGCCTTTTCTAAATCCATAAATGCAATAAAAACTTCTCTACCTTTATCTAAATACTGTTCACATATATGCTTCACTGTAAACACTTGATCTACACATCACCTACCCACTCTAAAGCCTCCTTGCTCATCTGCAATCCTACTCTCTGTCTTACCTCTAATTCTTTCAATAATAACCCTGCCATACACTTTACCTGGTATACTCAGTAAACTTATTCCCCTATAATTTTTACCTCTCTTTTATCCCCTTCCCTTTATATAAAGGAACTATACATGCTCTCTGCCAATCCCTAGGTACCTTCCCTCTTTCATACATTTATTAAACAAAAATACCAACCACTCCAGCACTATATCCCCCCCTGCTTTTAACATTTCTGTCATGATTCCGTCAATTCCAGCTGCTTTACCCCCTTTCATTCTACGTAATGCCTCACGCACCTCCCCCACACTCACATCCTGCTCTTCTTCACTCCTAAAAGATGTTGTACCTCCTGGCCAGTACATGAAATTACCGCCTCCCTTTTTCATCGACATTTAAAAGTTCCTCAAAATATTCCCGCCATCTACCCAATACCTCCAGCTCCCCATCTACTAACTCCCCTACTCTGTTTTTAACTGACAAATCCATTCGTTCCCTAGGCTTTCTTACCTTGTTTATCTCACTCAAAAATTTTTTCTTGTTTTCAGCAAAATTTCTTGACAGAGCCTCTCCCATTCTTTCATCTGCTCTTCTTTTGCACTCTCTCACCACTCTCTTCACCTTTCTTTTACTCTCCATATACTCTGCTCTTCTATTAACACTTCTGTTTTGTAAAAACCTCTCATAAGCTACCTTTTTCTCTTTTATCACATCTCTCTCTCTCTCTCTCTTCTCTCTCTCTTTACTCTCTCTCTCTTTTCTCTCTCTCTCTCTCTCTCTCTCTCTCTCTCTCTCTCTCTCTCTCTCTCTCTCTCTCTTTCCTCTCTCTCTTCTCTCTCTCTCCTCTCTCTTTTCTCTCTCTCTTCTCTCTCTCTCTCTCTCTTCTCTCTCTCCTCTCTCTCTTCTTTTTCTCTCTTCTCTCTCACTCTCTTCTTCTCTGTCTCTCTCTTCTTCTCTCTCACTCTCTTCTTCTCTGTCTCTCTTCTTCTCTGTCTCTCTTCTTCTCTCTCCACTCTTCTTCTCTCTCTCTTCTTCTCTCTCACTCTCTTCTTCTCTCTCTCTCTCTTCTTCTCTCTCTCTCTCTTCTTCTCTCTCTCTCTTTCTCTCTCTCTCTCTCTCTTCTCTCTCTCTCTCTCTTCTCTCTCTCTCTTCTTCTCTCTCTCCCTCCCTCCCCCTATTTTTCTTGCCTTTCTCTCTTTTTCTGTTTCTCTCCCCCTCCTCTTTTTTTTCCCTCTGTTTCTCTCCATTTTTTTTACACAGTTTTATAAAATTAGGTTAAGAATTCCTTACTTTATTTACAAATTAGGAGCTGTTATCTATATTAGGTTATTTAAGAGCCTTTTTATTGTTATGAGATACAAATAGGGAACAGGATGAAGTTGGAGCCATCTGTGATATACCTTTGATATACCTTTGAAGAGTTTCGAGAGTATCTACTCTCTGAGCCCGGCCATGGGCCAGGCTCGTCTGGTGCTTGCCTGGTCAACCAGGCTGTTGCTGCTGGAGGCCCGCTGCCCCACATATCCATCACAGCCTGGTTGATCTGGCACCTATAATTTTCCTTTGCCGTGGCCAGCAATTTTATTTAATCAACTGACTTTTTGTTGATATCATTATGCTCTCTATCTATCTAGTATATAACTCTCTATTTATTTTTTTATTTTTATTAACACATCGGCGATTCCACCAAGGCAGGGTGGCCCGAAAAGAAAAACTTTCATCATCATTCACTCCATCACTGTCTTGCCAGAAGGGTGCTTTACACTACAGTTATAAAACTGCAACATTAACACCCCTCCTTCAGAGTGCCGGCACTGTACTTCCCATCTCCAGAACTCAAGTCCGGCCTGCCGGTTTCCTGAATCCCTTCATAAATGTTACTTTGCTCACACTCCAACAGCACGTCAAGTATTAAAACCATATGCCTCCATTCACTCCTATCAAATACGCTCACACATGCTTGCTGGAAGTCCAAGCCCTCGCACACAAAACTTCCTTTACCCTCTCCCTCCAACCTTTCCTAGGCCGACCCCTACCCGCCTTCCCTCCACTACAGATTTATACACTCTGAAGTCACTCTGTCTCGTTCCATTCTCTCTACATGTCCAAACCACCTCAACAACCCTCCTCAGCTCTCTGGACAATCGTTTTGGTAATCCGCACCTCCTCTAATTTCCAAACTCCTAATTCTCTGCATTATATTCACACCACACATTGACCTCAGACATGACATCTCCACTGCCTCCAGCCTTCTCCTCGTTGCAACATTCATCACCCATGCTTCACACCCATATAAGAGCGTTGGTATAACTATCTCTCATACATTCCCTCTTACTTCCATGGACAAGGTTCTTTGTCTCCACAGACTCCAAGTGCTCCACTCACCCTTTTCCCTCATCAATTCTATGATTCACCTCATCCTTCATAGATCCATCCGCCGACATGTCCACTCCCAAATATCTGAATACATTCACCTCCTCCATACTCTCTCCCTCCAATCTGATATCCAATCTTTCGTCACCTATTCTTTTTGTTATCCTCATCACCTTACTCTTTCCTATATTCACTTTCAATTTTCTTCTTTTACACACCCTACAAATTCATCCACCAACCTCTGCAGCTTCTCTTCAGAATCTCCCAAAGCACAGTGTCATCAGCAAAAAGCAACTGTGACAACTCCCACTTTGTATTTGCTTCTTTATCTTTTAGCCCAACACCTCTTGCCAAGACCCTCGCATTCACTTCTCTTACAACCCCATCTATAAATATATTGAACAACCACGGTGACATCACACATCCTTGTCTAAGGCCCACTTTTACTGGGAAATAGTCCCTTCCCTCCTACACACTCTAACCTGAGCCTCACTATCCTCATAAAAACTCTTCACTGCTTTCAGTAACCTTCCTCCTATTCCATACACCTGCAACATCTGCCACATTGCCCCCTATCTACCCTATCATACGCCTTTTCCAAATCCATAAATGCCACAAAACATCTTTACCCTTATCCAAATACTGTTCACCTATATGTTTCACTGTAAACACTTGGTCTACACACCCCTACCTTTCCTAAAGCCCCTTGTTCATCTGCTATCCTGCTTTCTGTTTTACTCTTAATTCTTTCAATAATAACTCTACCATACACTTTACCTGGTACACTCAACAGACTTATTCCCCTATAATTTTTGCACTCTCTTTTGTCCCCTTTGCCTTTATACAAAGGAACAATACACGCTCTCTGCCAATCCTAGGTACCTTACCCTCTTCCATACATTTATTAAATAATAGCACCAACCACTCCAAATTATATCCCCACCTGCTTTTAACATTTCTATCTTTATCCCATCAATCCCAGCTGCCTTACCCCTTTCATTCTACCCACTGCCTCACGAACTTCCCTACACCCACAACTGGCTCTTCCACACTCCTACAAGATGTTATTCCTCCTGCCCTACACACGAAATCACAGCTTCCTGTCTTCATCAACATTTAACAAATCCTCAAAATATTCTCTCCATCTTCCCGATACCTCTAACTCTCCATTTAATAACTCTCCTCTCCTATTTTTAACTGTCAAATCCATTTGTTCTCTAGGCTTCCTCAACTTATTAATCTCATTCCAAAATTTTTTCTTATTTTCAACAAAATTTGCTGATAACATCTCACCCACTCTCTCATCTGCTCTCTTTTACATTGCTTCACCACTCTTTTAACCTCTCTTTTCTCTCCATATACTCTTCCCTCCTTGCATCACTTCTACTTTGTAAAACCTCTCATATGCTAACTTTTTCTCCTTACTACTCTCTTTACATCATCATTCCACCAATCGCTCCTCTTCCCTCCGCACCCACTCGCCTGTAACCACAAACTTCTGCTGAACACTCTAACACTACATTTTTAAATCTACCCCATACATTTTCGACCCCATTGCCTACACTCTCACTAGCCCATCTATCCTCCAATAGTTGTTTATATCTTACCCTAACTGCCTCCTCTTTTAGTTTATAAACCTTCACCTCTCTTTTACTTACTGATTCTATTTTCCTTGTATCCCATCTACCTTTTACTCCCACTGTAGCTATAACTAAAAAGTGATCTGATATATCTGTGGCCCCTCTATAAACATGTACATCCTGAAGTCTACTCAACAGTCTTTTATCTACCAATACATAGTCCAACAAACTACTGTCATTACGCCCTACATCATATCTTGTATACTTATTTATCCTCTTTTTCTTATATCTCACCTCTCTATTTATATCTATCTATATCTATCTCTGTTTATATCTATCTATTTATATCTATCTATCTATCTTTATATCTCTATCTATCTCTCTCTCTCTGAAGGAGAGGGGGGGGGGATGCACTTATTTTTCTTAAGTTTCACAGCACAGTTGACGAGTCACTTTTCTCACAAAATTTGGACTTGATTACATTATTTGAATTGCAGTTTCTTAAAAAATGCAAAATGTGCAATTCTGTATGAAATGAGAAAAGACTAATGCAAAAATCTTGTTGACAGGTTCAGAGCTTGGTTAAAAAAACAGTTTCATCAACTACGAGTGAATCTAAAATGTAAGTACAGTACTTTATTCCCCAATTCTGGCAATATATTTTTTTGGTAATAGTATTTTTAAATTGAACTAGTGTGGAAGAGTATTCAAGTATTTTAATGCAGTCTTTTAATGTATTTGTTCACTTCAAAAGAGGAAATTAACTGCCTCAACTTATGTTGAGGGTGAGAGAGTAAAGAAAATTATTTCACATTTATCAAATACTGACATAATCAATAATGTAATTGTTTTCATCTTCTTTGCCTATTTATTTCAAAAGCAAGTTAATATGTTGTATGAATTCACTTAATTTATGGATTTATTATACTGAATTTTCTTTTACCACACCAGCTGTCACCCTTCAAGGTAGGGTAACCCATAAGGAAAAATTGCCATCACTAATTTAATAGCTGTCTTGCCAGAAGTGTGCAGTAATGGCATTTCAAATGATCCTCAGAACTGCAACATCCACACTCCTGCTTCACAGTGCAGCCACTATATTTACCACCTCCAGGCCTCTAGTCTCGTTAATGAATTTCCCTGAATCCCTGCATAAATGTTACCTTGTTCATACTGCAGCAGCATGTGAAGCCGTAAAAAGCACTTAACCCCACTTGCTCCTATATAACATTCAAACAGAAGTATTAGATGCTCAATCCTCCTTTATCCTGACCCCTCAAACATTTCCTGGGATGACCAGTAACCATTCTTCCTTCCACCCACCATTGTCTTCTAATTTTTTCATTCCAAATTCTCTCTATAATATTCATACCACACATTGCTCTTGGATATTACATCTCCACTGCCTCTAGCCCATTCCTCACACAATGCTCTGTTACATTCCACCTCCTGATTTGAGTTCCGGAGAACAATTCATCAGGGCAGGGCGACAACTCCCACTTTGTACAGGCATACCTCACTAATAAGGTGGGTTAGGTTCCAGACTGCTGCTGTAAAGAGAATATTGCCTTAAAATGAATCACAGCCTTTTTTTACTTTCCAGTGCATATAAGCCTAAAAACTAGTTATCACTATCGTTTATTAAGTGTGGAATAGCACTAGACCTTAAAAAAAAATAAAAAGATGCAAAAGTAAAAAAATTTTTTTTTCAACAAGTCAGCCGTCTCCCACCGAGGCAGGGTGACCCAAAAAGAAAGAAAATCTCCAAAAAGAAAATACTTTCATCATCATTCAACACATTCACCACACTCATACATAATCACTGTCTTTGCAGAGGCGCTCAGATACAACAGCTGAGAATAGTCCCTCCCAGCTGTCACTATCCCAGACCCCTCCTTTAAAGTTCAGTAAACTTATTTCCCTAGAATTTTTACACTCTCTTTTATCCCCCTTCCCTTTATATAAAGGAACTATACATGCTCTCTGCCAATCCCTAGGTACCTTCCCCTCTTTCATACATTTATTAAACAAAAATACCAACCACTCCAGCACTATATCCCCCCCTGCTTTTAACATTTCTGTCATGATCCCGTCAGTTCCAGCTGCTTTACCCCCTTTCATTGTACGTAATGCCTTATGCACCTCCCCCACACTCGCATCCTGCTCCTCTTCACTCCTAAACGATGTTGTACCTCCCTGGCCAGTACATGAAATTACCGCCTTCCTTTTTTCATCGACATTTAAAAGTTCCTCAAAATATTCCCGCCATCTACCCAATACCTCCAGCTCCCCATCTACTAACTCCCCTACTCTGTTTTTAACTGACAAATCCATTCGTTCCCTAGGCTTTCTTACCTTGTTTATCTCACTCCAAAAATTTTTCTTGTTTTCAGCAAAATTTCTTGACAGAGCCTCTCCCATTCTTTCATCCGCTCTTCTTTTGCACTCTCACCACTCTCTTCACCTTTCTTTTACTCTCCATATACTCTGCTCTTCTATTTACACTTCTGTTTTTAAAAACCTCTCATAAGCTACCTTTTTCTCTTTTATCACACCCTTAACTTCTTCATTCCACCACTCACTCCTCTTTCCTCCTGCACCCACCCTCCTATAGCCACAAACTTCTGCCCCACATTCTAATACTGCATTTTTAAAACTATCCCAACTCTTTTCAACTTCCCCACTACTCATACTTGCATTAGCCCACCTTTCTGCCAATAGTTGCTTATATCTCACCCTAACTTCCTCCTCCCTTAGTTTATACACTTTTACCTCTCTCTTACTTGCTGTTGCCATTTTCTTTTTGTCCCATCTACCTTTTACTCTAACTGTAGCTACAACCAAATATTGATCCGATATATCCGTTGCCCCTCTATAAACATGTACATCCTGAATCCTACCCATCAACCTTTTATCCACCAATACATAATCCAACAAACTACTTTCATTACGTGCTATATCATATCTTGTATATTTATTTATCCTCTTTTTCATAAAATATGTATTACTTATTACCAAACCTCTTTCTACACATAGCTCAATTAATGGTTCCCCATTTACATTTACCCCTGGCACCCCAAATTTACCTACTACTCCCTCCACAACATTTTTACCCACTTTAGCATTAAGATCCCCAACCACAATTACTCTCTCACTTGGTTCAAAACTCCCCACACACTCATTCAACATTTCCCAAAATCTCTCTCTCTCCTCTACACTTCTCTCTTCTCCAGGTGCATAAACACTTACTATAACCCACTTTTCACATCCAACCTTTATTTTACTCCACATAATCCTTGAATTTATACATTTATATTCCCTCTTTACCTGCCATAACTGATTATTCAACATTATTGCCACTCCTTCTTTAGCTCTAACTCTATTTGAAACCCCTGACCTAATCCCATTTATTTCTCCCCACTGAAACTCTCCTACCCCTTCAGCTTTGTCTCACTTAAAGCCAGGACATCCAGCTTCTTTTCATTCATAACATCTACAATCATCTCTTTCTTATCATTCGCACAACATCCACGCACAATCAAACATCCCACTTTGACGGTTTTCTTCTTTTTCTTTTTAGTAAGCTATACAGGAAAAGGGGTTACTAGCCCATTGTTCCCGGTATTTTAGTTGACTTTTACAACACGCATGGCTTACGGAGGAAAGATTCTTATTCCACTTCCCCATGGATATGAAAGGAAAAGCAATAAGAACAAGAACTATTAAGATAAAATCAAAGCAAACTCAGATGAGTGTGTATACATAAACGTGTACATGTTTGCGTAGCGTGACCTAAGTGTAAGTAGAAGTAGCAAGACGTACCTGAAATCTTGCATGTTTATGAGACAGAAAAAAGACACCAGCAATCCTACCATCATGTAAAACAAATACAGGGTTTCATTTTACACTCACTTGGCAGGACGGTAGTACCTCCCTGGGTGGTTGCTGACTACCAACCTACTACCTAACAAATATTTTTTTTTATTAAATTGCTGAAAACCATCTTAAGAGTAAGGCAAGCGCTGAAAATAATAAACTTGAATTTAATTGAAAAGCGTTGTATTAAAGCGCTTTACAATCCTATTTATAAATATCTTAATCCCAAGAGGTGTGAGATTAAAAGATAAAGAATCTAACACAAAGTGGGAGTTGTCAGTTGCTCTTTGCTGATGACACCGTGCTTTTGGGAGATTCTGAAGAGAAGTTGCAGAGGTTGGTGGATGAGTTTGGTTGGGTATGTAAAAGAATGATGAGGGTATGTAAAAGGTGATGAGGGAAAAAAAAAATTAGGTAATGAAAGATTGGATATCAGATATTCAGGTGTTTGGGAGTGGACTTGTTAGCAGATGGGTCTATGAAAGACAAGGTGAATCATAGAATTGATGAGGAGAAAAAGGTGAGTGGTGCACTGAGGAGTCTGTGGAGATGAAGAACGTTATCCATGGAAGCAAAGAGGGGAATGTATATGAGAGTACAGTCTCTCCTCACTTAACAATGGAGATAGGGGCCTAAGACCTCGTCGGTAAACGATTTCGTCGCTAATTGAGGAATCACCCTTTACTGACACTTCAAAAGTGTCACCACCCAAAATTAAAACATTCAGTTTTATGTTTGCTGGGAAATTCCTTTCAATCTGTGTATTATTAACGGTAATACAACATGAAATAGGTCAATGACTTACTTCTGAGATATTCCAGGAAACACCTGCCAAATGCTGAATTAAATACGTATACATATTAGAAAAAAAATAAAAATGAAACTCCAACTTGATAACTTTATTTTAATTTGCATAACTCTTATACTGTATATGTATTAAAGAAAACAATAAAAAAGTAAAATACACATACAATGAGTTAAGCTTATAGAAAAATACATTAAATTCACCATCTAACATTGTTACGAAGTGGGAGGAGCTAAATGAGAGAGGGAGGTGAGCAGTAGCATTCAGTGTCTGGTGAGTCATCATGGGTGTTGGATGTTAGCCGTGGCGCTAATAAAATGTTGTGTAATTACGCTAATATTAGTAATAAAGGTTATCTATATATTACATTTATTCCAAATTTATATCAGAAACACGATAAATACCCTAGAACTGTAATAAAGACGCTGAAATGAATAATATATGCCATATTATGTGAGTGGGGTAGAGGTGGAGGCTGACACTCTGGGATTAGATACCTTGTTTACATCAGGGGAAACATGCCTAGATCACTCTTGTCATAAGAAAAAATGCAAAAATAGCTTTTATTATTATTATTATTATTATTATTATTATTATTTATAATTTACAATAATAATAAAAAATAATTAATAATAATATTGATGATGATAATAATAATAACAATCGTTCTGGAGTGCTTAATGTCAGCTACCAAACCTATACGAAATACGTATGACATTTACAGTGCCCCAGAGTGATTATTAATTATAGTATTTTATTATTATTATTATTATCATTATCATTATTATTATCACCATCAACATACCTTGTTCACTGAGTATAATAATTTCTTAAGCTGCCACAAGAAACAAAATGTCAACACACAGACGAACACCAGCTGATCCCTTGACTGTGTACTTTAAGTAAGTTTATTCAGGTATACACAAATACAGTTACATAGATTATCATACATAGCAGCATATGTGTAGAGAACCTAGGATAACCCAAAAAAGTCTAACATAGTGACTTATTTCCATTGTACTTCTTCCATTTTCCTCTTGTTTTTCCTCTTCCAAGTGCTGTTGCACGTCTGTTGTGCACCCCATAGTACAAGATAGAGTTATAAGTGCAGCAGCACTTGAAGGAGGAAAAGCAACAAGAGGAAAATGGAAGAAGTACAAAACAAATTCACAGTATAAAGGGATCAGCTTGTTTGTTCGTCTGTGTGTTTACATTGTCTCTCTCATGGCAGCTTAATTAAGAAATGATTAAACTCAGTGAACAAGGTATGTTGATTAAATGTCAGCTATGAAACCTATACAAGTACTGCTGCACTTCTAATTTGTACAAATATGTGGTCTTGGAGACTTTAAAAGCTAGTGTACTGAGTGGCTGTAAGAAGGAGATTGAGATGCATGACCGAAGTTCTCATACGGCATACAATTTTTTTTTTTTAAACGTCGGAGAGCCCGTCGTAACTCAGAGTCGTCGGTAAACGAGTACTTCGTTAAGTGAGGAGAGACTGTATAGTTTTATCAACACTCTTATATGGGTGCGAAGCATGAGTGGTAAATGTTGCAACAAGAAGGCTGGAGGCAGTGGAGATGTCGTGTCCTAGGGCAATGTGTGGTGTGAATATAATGCAGAGAATCCATAGTTTGGAAATTAGGAGGTGCGGGGTTACTAAAAGTATTATCCAGAGGGCTTAGGAGGGGGTGCTTGGACTTCCAACAAGTTTGCATGAGGGTGTTAGGAGTGAGTGGAGACGAATAGTTTTTATGACTTGAGTTGCTGTTAGTGTGAGCAGAATAACACATATGAAGAAAGTCAGGGAAACCAGTAAGCCAGACTTGAGTTCTGGAGGTGGGAAATACAGTGTCTGCACTCTGAAGGAAGTGCATTGATGTTGCAGTTTTTTTTAACTGTAGTGTAGGTGTCTCTCTGGTAAGCCTGATGGAATGAATGATGGTGAAAGCATTTCTTCTTTTACGGGTCACCCTGCCTTGGTGGGAAACAGCCAATGTGTAAATAAAAATTTATGAATGTTAACCATTGTGACATCAGACATCTCTGTCTAAGGATTAACTTTACTGGAAAACAATTGCCCCCTCTCCTACATTCCCTGACCTGAGCCTCACTATCCTCATAAAAAACTCTTTACTTGCTTTCAGTAAACTACCACCTATTCCATTCACTTGCAACATTTGCCACATTGCTTCCCTATCCATCCTATCATATGCCTTTTCTAAATCCATGAATTCAATGAAAGTTTCCTTACCTTTATCTAAATATTGTTCACTTGGTCTACACATCTCCTACCCTTCCTAAAGCATCTTTGGTCATGTGGAATCCTGCTCTCTGTCTTACTCTTAATTTTTTCAATAATAACTATACCATACACTTTACTAGGTATTTTCAACAGGCTAATGTCTCTATAATTTTTACACTTTTATCCTTATGCTTAAATGTTATTTAAATCTAAATTATTTTCATTGCAGGTTATTAATATACCCACCACCACCACAAAAAGGAGGAATTTCGATATCCACAGATGACTATTGTTGCTTAGAGGAAGAACAGTTTCTCAATGATGTTATAATTGACTTCTACCTCAAGTGAGTACTGTATTTGACTGTTGGTTTTTTTATAATGTTAATTATAATGCATGGTAACAAATTATCTTTCTTTGTCTTTTTGAATAATGCTTGGATATCACATTGTATTTTTAGCTTTGTGATGAATGCTTATTAAAGGGAACCCTATTTCAGTTTTGCATATAGAGGTATTGAACTGGGCAGAGTAGTGGGTGATGGTAGCTACAGGGCACGGTGACGAGAGCAAAGTTTGATTTGAATAATCTATCGGATTTTCTTATTAATGTGGACGGGAAAAAGTTTTTTTTTATTGAGTAGTAAGGGCTGTTATTCTACTCCATTTCATTTAAAAGCCCAGCTCTATCTAACTAATGCTACTACCTATCAGAATGTCACCCACAGCAGTTTGTTACCACTCATATACTGTACCTATTTTCTGCTGTGTGAACAAGGAAAACAGGTGTAAGGAAACATGCCTGGTGTCTCCACCTGCTCAAGGATCAAACTGAGACCCTAATTATGCTGAAAAATTCCTTAGTATATCAGTGCTATTGGGTTATCTTAAATATAAAACTTATTCCAGTATAATACACAATATTGTCCTTGTCAAGATCATACTCTTAATTTAAGGAAGATATTATCACATACCTGGTAGTAGGTTGGTAGACATCAACCGCCCAGGGAGGTACTACCGTCCTGCCAAGTGAGTGTAAAACGAAAGCCTGTAATTGTTTTACATGATGGTAGGATTGCTGGTGTCTTTTTTCTGTCTCATAAACTTGGAAGATTTCAGGTACATCTTGCTACTTCTGCTTATACACTACACATTCATGTACAAGTACAGTGGTACCCCGACTTACGATATTTTTTCATTCCAGAATGCTGTTCAAGTGCCATTACCAAACGAATTTATCTCCATAAGAAATTATGTAAAATAGACTAGTCCTTTTAGACCCCCAAAATTACACTTACAAAAGCATTTAAAAAAATAAACTTACATAAAAGGGTGTGTTTGAGGACCATCGTAAGTCGGGGTACCACTGTATATATATACACACCCCTCTGGGTTTTCTTCTATTTTCTTACTACAGTGGACCCCCGGTTAGCGATGGCGTCGGATACCGATAAAATTGGTTAGCAATACATTTTTACGTCAAAATATTGACTCCGTTTACGATAATCTACTCGGTCTACGATATTCGTCCCGGACACGTACGCGTGGCCCAGCTGGGCGGGCACTCCAGGGAGCGTCAGTGTGTATTGTTTACAAGTGAGAGCGACCACCACCCACTCCACCCACTCATTCATACCAGTATATTGTCATTATTCCACTGTTTTTAGTGCTTGCAACTGCTAAATAAGCTACCATGGGTGCAAAGAAAGCTCCTAGTGCCAGCCCTGAACTGAAGGAGGAGATAATAACAAAATATGAAAGTGGAGTGCGTATCACTGAGCTGGCCAGGCTGTATGGTAAAGCCTATTCTACCATCGCATTCATGCAGGGAGTGTAGCAGGCATGCAGGGAGTGTAGCATTCATGCAGGGAGTGTAGCAGGCATGCAGGGAGTGTAGCAGGCATGCAGGGAGTGTAGCAGGCATGCAGGGAGTGTAGCATTCATGCAGGGAGTGTAGCATTCATGCAGGGAGTGTAGCAGGCATGCAGGGAGTGTAGCAGGCATGCAGGGAGTGTAGCAGGCATGCAGGGAGTGTAGCAGGCATGCAGGGAGTGTAGCAGGCATGCAGGGAGTGTAGCAGGCATGCAGGGAGTGTAGCAGGCATGCAGGGAGTGTAGCAGGCATGCAGGGAGTGTAGCAGGCATGCAGGGAGTGTAGCAGGCATGCAGGGAGTGTAGCAGGCATGCAGGGAGTATAGCAGGCATGCAGAGAGTGTAGCATTCATACAGGGAGTGTAGCATTCATGCAGAGAGGGTAGCATTCATGCAGGGATTGTAGCAGGCATGCAGGGAGTGTAGCAGGCATGCAGGGAGTGTAGCAGGCATGCAGGGAGTGTAGCAGGCATGCAGGGAGTGTAGCAGCATGCAGGGAGTGTAGCAGGCATGCAGGGAGTGTAGCAGGCATGCAGGGAGTGTAGCAGTCATGCAGGGAGTGTAGCAGGCATGCAGGGAGTGTAGCCACCTGCAGTGCAGTGTTAATGGAAGGGGATTCCCCTTCCAAACACTAGCATACTACTCCATCCTTTCCTCTCCTCCCGTCTTCCATACATATTATTTCTTTATTTCTCATAAACTTGTGTGTAAATGCATGTCTTATGTTGTAAAAAAATATTTTATTTTACTACTTTTGGAAGTCTGGAACGGATTAATTTTATTTCCATTATTTCTTATGGGGAAAATAGAATCGGATAACGATATTTTCGGTTACAGATAAGCCCTCTGGGACGGATTAATATCGCTAACCGGGGGTCCACTGTAGTTCTTTTTCTTATTTCCTCATCTCCATGGGGAAGTGGAACAGAATTCTTCCTCCGTAAGCCATGCGTGTCGTAAGAGGCGACTAAAATGCCGGGAGCAAGGGGCTAGTAACCCCTTCTTCTGTGTATATTACTAAATGTAAAAGGAGAAACTTTCGTTTTTCCTTTTGGGCCACCCCGCCTTGGTGGGAAACGGCCGACGTGTTGAAAGAAAAGTTATCACATACATATAGGTGTAGTAGGTTGGTAGACAGCAACCACCCAGGGAGGTACTACCGTCCTGCCAAGTGAGTGTAAAACAAAATCCTGTAATTGTTTTACATGATGGTAGGATTGCTGGTGTCTTTTTTCTGTTTTATAAACATGCAAGATATCAGGTATGTCTTGCTACTTCTACTTACACTTAGGTCACACTACACATGCATGTCGTCTTCTTTCTTTCAACACGTCGGCCGTTTCCCACCGAGGCAGGGTGGCCCAAAAGAAAAACCGAAAGTTTCTCCTTTTACATTTAGTAATATATTCAGGAGAAGGGGTTACTAGCCCCTTGCTCCCGGCATTTTAGTCGCCTCTTACGACACGCATGGCTTATGTAGGAAGAATTCTGTTCCACTTCCCCATGGAGAACACATGCATATACAAGCATATATATATACACACCCCTCTGGGTTTTCTTCTATTTCCTTATTAGTTCTTGTTCTTATTTATTTCCTCTTATCTCCATGGGGAATGGAACAGAATTCTTCCTTCGTAAGCCATGTGTGTCGTAAGAGGTAACTAAAATGTTGGGAACAAGGGGCTAGTAACCCCTTCTGTATACATTACTAAAGTTAAAAAGAGAAACTTTTGTTTTTCTTTTTTAGGCCACCCTGCTTCGGTGGGATACAGCTAGTTTGTTGAAAGAAGATTATCACATACAAACTTTTCTTTTATTACCTGCATCATATGTCATGCTTAATGACATTTTTTTTTTTTTTTTTTTTTTTTTTAATTTCTAAGCATAATATTTACAAGAGAAGATCATTACACTTAAGTACTAGTAGTGACATGCTGAGATTAATAGTTACAGTGGACCCCCGAGTAACGAGCATAATTCATTCCAGAAGCCTGCTCAAGTGCCATTACCGAACGAATTTACTCCCTTAACCCTTTGGGGGTCCAAGGGGGGTCTCTGAAACTCGTTCTCAGGGTTCACGAATTTAAAAAAAAAATTATTTTTTCTTATGGAATGATAGAGAATCTTTTTCCGATCATAACGCCACAAAAATTATGAAATTTGATCGAAAACTAACAGAATTATGCTTTCGCGAAGTTAGCGGTAGCCATGACACTTACGCATCCGCGATTTCGCCCACTTCGAGCCCTATTTTCGGCACATTCCAATGTTTCAGTCTACTAAAATTATAGCTATATAGCTAGAACTCCATTTCTTCTATCTATTGAGTACAAGAAACCGCCTATTTACCAATTTCAACTACCCAAAATAGTGGTCAGAAAATGGCAATTTGGCCAATTTCACACAAATTTCAAACGATGCCAATTTCAAAATAGGATCCATAATATACAAGACAGACATTCCTGGCACTAAAATAACATCTTCTCTGTTCATTAGTCACGTCTCCAGGCCCCTCTTACATTACTTTTGCTTTCCATTTTGAATTTTTATTCTCACAAAAAAATAGAAGATGTATTGTTATGTATACAACTGCATCATTGTAAAAATGGTATAAATAATATCAGAGCCAGTTGATGTGTATTGGACGCATGGTGTGATTTGTTTACTCTTGAACATCGTCAAAAATCGAACATTTTCGCTACTTTGAGCTCAATTTCAAGGTACTTGTTATTGTCAAAGTAATCAAAATCATCTCTATTTCTGTAATATATCTTCCATTCTATCAAATGAGAACAAGAAAACGAGAATACAACAATAAATACCATACGAAAATAGACTGCAAAGTCGCTGTTTTAAACCAAAAACACGGTCAGAGTTTTTTTTCCTCATTATGCACTGTGTGGTGCAGGAATTTTTTTATACTGCGCACACTGACCGCACAGACCCATTCTATCACATCTAGGCCTAACAGCCTTTTTCTGCTTGATTTGAGGGTGCTAGAATTTAGGCGTACTAGTACGTCAATAACCCCAGTGCGTAAGACGTACTAGTACGACCAAAACCCCGAAAGGGCTAAGGAATAATGTCAAGTAGGTTAGTCTATTTCAGACCCCCAAAAATACACTTACAAAAGCACTTACAATATTATACTTCCATAATTGTACGATTTCCGGGGTGCTCGTTACTCGGGGGTCCACTGTACTTAGATAAGTGAAAGCATTGGTACTAAATTTGTACTGGGTAACTGTTGGGGGGATTTGTCATGTTTACATGCCTTCTGGTGAATATTGGAAAAATGTTTTTATGAACATGAGATGCCCCAAACAGTTTTATTCCTGCTGTCTTTACTATATTTTGTCTTTGTTAATTACTATAATCTAATATTATACCATTTTGTATCATTATATAGGTGGCTACTGCAAAGTAAGTTATCAGAGATACACAGGTTGCATACACACGTCTTTTCCACTTTCTTCTATAAACGACTTACATCAAAGCCCAAGAAACGAAGACTCAATGCACCAGAAGATGACCCAAAACTAAGTGCTGCCGAGAAGAGACATGCTCGGGTGAAGTCTTGGACGAAAAGTGTGGATATTTTCTCCAAGGATTTCATTATTATTCCAATTAATGAACAGTAAGTTCAGCTCACAATAGTTGTATATTGTGCTGTGATGAATAGTGTTTTAAACAGTGAATTATTGATTATGATTGTCAACCCAAATGTGATAACTTCCTCTCTCCATTATGGATAGAAAAGTAATTGCAAATAACCTATAATATATTACACAAAATTACTTTAATACTGCAGTTATATTCTTGATATTAATAGGAGATGTAATGTCTAATTTTTCATGAAAAAAGAGTTATGAATGATTAATAATAATTAATATGCGAGATCTAAAGAACCCAAAGATCCTAAATGTTTTATTAGATTACAGTAATGTGATATGTCCTGAAAGTTTCTTTGTGATTGTCTTGTTGTACCAGGTAAACTGGCACACATGCATCATGGATTGATATTAAACACCCATATCACATTAAATGATGAATTCTTTAAACATTTAATTATTAGTTCCAGTTGATTGGACCCAGTAATTGAGCATATTGTTATGTGGTCAAGGCAGTATGGGTTTGGAACATGCTCAGGCACTTATACTTAAGTCTTTGCTTTCAGTGCTCACTGGTTTCTTGCCATTATATGCTTCCCTGGCTTGGATAGTCCTGTGCGAATGTCAGATGGTCAACCTGTTCCAAATACTGTTCCAGATATACCCAAGAGGCTTAGGTCTAGCAAGCCAAGGAATAGGATTGAGGTGAGTCGTTCTTTAAATCCAAGCAGTTGATTCTCTCTCAGCTCATGTATTTACAGTATAATAGCTGTCATATGTTGTTTGATATATTTGTTGTGTTTCTGACTTGTATGGGTGTAAAGCATGATCTTTTAATATTACTTTGTTATATGAAAGTCATAATTGAAATAATGGAAGAGGGGTAGCTGATGTTTGACATGTAGAAGGAAAAGTGAAAGATTGAAAGAAAAAGTGGGTATATAAAACTGAGTTGATTGGAATGAGTTTTAAGGGATAGGAGCAGGCATTGAAAGCCATGAAATGAACAACCAGTAGGGATGTGTAAGTGTATTTGGGGGATATACTGTTGGAGTGTTGTCATATCTTTGAAGGGATTCTGGGAAACCAGTTATCTTTTCTTGAGTTTTGGAAGTGGGAAGCACAGTGCTTGCTCATATGGCTGATAGGGAGGTTTCAGATTAGTAGATCGTGTCTGTGCCCATCTTAGACAGCATGGAAGCAAATGATAATGAACTTGTTAGTCTTTACATAATTTTGCCTTGAAAAATGACCAAGGTTTTAATCGTTTTTATTTGCATATATACAAGAATATTATAAAATATAACACACACCAGATCCCTGTAATTGATGATGGGGAGTGGAGTGATAGAGATGAAGCTGAAGGAGATGAAGATGAATTGGAAGAGGATGAAGAGGAGGATGAGGAAACTCCTCCCAATAAGAAGAGTAAAGTTGATGAGCAAAATTCTGGAGAATGCCAGTCTACCAAACTTGAGACAGCTTCTCAGCCAGTATCCATCAAGCAGTGAGTTGCCATCATGATATACTTGTATCATTTATTTTGCTTCAATTTGACATCATTTTATGACTTGGGATGAGCTGGTAATTGATAGTTTTGAAGTTCTCAGCATAATTAGCTAAGGCTACATAATGCCAGAATTCATAACACATTGGGTGGAGATACAAGAAATTTGAACTACTTTCAACAAACTGGCTGTATCCCGCCAAGGCAGGGTGATCCAAAAAGAAAAACGGAAGTTTCTCTTTTTAAATTTAGTATTGTATACAAGAAAAGGGGTTACTAAATTTAAACATAATTTATTTAATTTATGAGTGGAGTTTTGTTAAAGCTCAGCTATAAAATCTTTGCTAGATATTACTAAAGTAGTTAGCCACTCATCACAGGTGTATAATATGTGTGTCATGCTGTAGGAATAGGTTTTCATCACACATTTATAAACTACTTACATTCGTTAACACATACCTTTACTTTCCTGTGAGCTTTTTATTTCATAATCCCATATCAGACCAGGCTGTAGGGAAGACAATCACTTAAAGGTAACTTATGGATAACCATAAATAGCAGGGTGTAAAATAATAATTAACACTAGGATACAATGTTCTTTCAGTAGGGAATAGTTCAACCAATGTTGCATTTTGACTCGTATTGAAGGAAGGCACTGCAGAAAAGAGTGATATAATACAGTGGGCCAAGAAAACAATTATTGACATAAAGGGATATATTCTTAACAGAGTTGATTGTCAGATAATATGGTAGTTGCATTCCTGAAAACGACATGTAATCAGAAAATGTGTGTAAAATAAACTGAAGAACATATGGGGAAAGTAGTTTTACACTCATTAGAACCCACTTTTTCCCCAGAAAAGGCCAACCAAATGTTTCATCGATTTTGAAATTGTAAAAACAATGATGATAATGTAATTGTTTGTGGATGCAATGATGGTTTATACAGTGGACCCCCAAGTATCAGCTACCCTGAGTATCGGCCTACTCGTGTTTCGGTCGCTTTTTTCGGTCCAATTTTGGCCCGACTATCGGCCATTTCCCCGAGTATCGGCCCGCGTACCAGACCTGTCCGCCTCCCCGCACAGGCGTCGTGAGCCAGTCTAGCTTTGTTTACCATTGAGTGAACATTACATTTCACAATAAATTCATTGTGTTTAGTGCTTGTTAATTGATTGTGACTGTGAAATAAGCCACCATGGGCCCAAAGAAACTTCATAGTGGCAGCTCTTTGGTAAAGAAAGTGACAGACACGATAGAATTGAAGAAAGAAATTGTAGCAAAGTACAGTGGACCCTCGACTAACAATCTTAATCCATTCCAGGAGCTAGACCTTTACACGAAAAAATCAGTTATTCGAAACCTTATTTCCCATAAGAAATAATGTAAATACAATTAATCCGTTCCAGACATCCAAAAATATTCACAAAAAATACATTTTTTAAAGAATAACTATAGTTTTACATACAGAAAAAAACATAAATACTACATACAATATTAAATTTATAAATAAATATTGAAATAAGCATTTAAAATAACATTTACTTACCTTTATTGAAGAGAGTTGCTGGCATCTGGAAGATAGGGAGGAGGACAGGGGGAGGGGTTAGTGTTTCCTTCCTGCTACACTCCCTGCATGCCTGCTACACTCCCTGCATGCCTGCTACACTCCCTGCATGCCTGCTACACTCCCTGCATGCCTGCTACACTCCCTGCATGAATGCTACACTCCCTGCATGAATGCTACACTCTCTGCATGAATGCTACACTCCCTGCATGAATGCTACACTCCCTGCATGAATGCTACACTCCCTGCATGAATGCTACACTCCCTGCATGAATGCTACACTCCCTGCATGAATGCTACTACTGGGGTGCCACTAGGAAGCTTCTTTGGACCCATGGTGACTTATTTCACAGTGACAATCACTAAACCACCAAAAAAAAAAAAAAATGTATTGTGAATGTTTGAAAGAGCGCGCTGGGTATTGTTCACTCAAGTGTAAACAACGCGAGACTGCCATCCTGGGCAGAGGCGCGCAAGCGCAGGGCAGGCGGACAGGTCTGGTACGTATCGCTACCCGAGTAAAGATCACTACACAAGAAAAATATTGACCGTAAAAAGCAAACGTTACCCGAAAAAATCGTTATTTGGAATGATCGTTACTCGGGCTTCCACTGTACCAAAGTGGAGGAGGAAGAAAGAGGGGAGAATGTGTCTTCTTCAGTGATTCACCGATTCTACGATATGTACAATACTAAAGCAGCATGAGTCATTAAAGGTTATAGCACCAGCCAGCGATAAAGTGTAGCATTAACAGTGTAGCAAGTAAGTTGAGCGATTAAGTGATAGAAAAATGACGACACGAAACTTAACTCCATTGTTGTTTGAGGTAGTAATATAGGGGCACTGAGACCAACACTGCCCTCTGCCACCATCTCTTGCAAGGCAAGTGTAAATCTTTCTTATTTATAAAGTTTAAATATTTCTTATTTATAAATTAAAGTGTAAATATTTCTTATTAATAAATTAAAGCGTAAATATTTCTTATTTATAAATTACGTACATTGTTTCAGTGTGAATTAGTGGTGGTGGCCTGCTGCCTCCACCACCAGCAGTATATGTACGGCTTATGGTCAGTGGCCCTTATAAACCCAACAACAATAACACTACTGCCAGTTCCCTCATACATAATGACATAGTTTATTCATTCTAGAGAATATATCATGTTTCTATGTTATTAATATTGGAAATAAGTGGTATAAAATGCCGACACAATGGAAAAATAAACACATAAGCAGTATACTAATGTGATCCTTTATTGACAACGTTTTGCCCACGCAGTGGGCTTTATCGAGTCACAGACAGATCTACCTGGATAAAAGATACATGAGTATTTATAGGATTTAGTCAGGTGGAGAATGTTGGGTCAGGTGGAGAATGCTGCATGTGACAATCTTCAGAGTAGGGTGATGGAGTCTTAAACCTTGGGTAGCTTTAAAAAGAGATTGGACAAGTATATGACAGTGTTCCATTCTTAATCTTATGTGGGATAGCGATGAAGTTTCTTGGCAATAGGTTCAGCTATGTTGTAGAAGCTGTTGTTCTGGTTGAAGTTGTTGGATATGCAGATAAGTGATGATTTCAGGATTCTTCAGTATTGAGTGTTGTCTTCTCTGGCGATGAGTCTTGCGTTTCTGTAGTTGATTAAATGGTTGTGTGAATTTCGGTGTTGAACACAGGCATTCCTTGAGTCGTCAGATCTGCCTACGTACTGGTGTTCTGAGATACGTGTTTGGAGGTCTCTGGATGTTTCACCGACGTATAATTTGCTGCAGTCATTGCAAGGGATTGTGTATACCCCTGCAGTGGATTGACGTATACACAATCCCTTGTAATGACTGCACCAAATTATACGTCAGTGAAACATCCAGAGACCTCCAAACACGTATCTCAGAACACCAGTACGCAGGCAGATCTGATGACTCGAGGAATGCCTGTGTTCAACACTGAAATTCACACAGCCATTTAATCAACTACAGAAATGCAAGACTCATCGCCAGAGAAGGCAACACTCAATACCGAAGAATCCTGGAATCATCACTTATCTGCATATCCAACAACTTCAACCAGAACAACAGCTTCTACAACATAGCTGAACCTATTGCCAAGAAACTTCATCGCTATCCCACATAAGAACTTAAGAATGGAACACTGTCATATACTTGTCCAATCTCTTTTTAAAGCTACCCAAGGTTTTAAGACTCCATCACCCTACTCTGAAGATTGTCACATGCATCATTCTCTACCTGACTAAATCCTATAAATACTCGTGTATCTTTTATCCAGGTAGATCTGTTTGTGACTCGATAAAGCTCACTGCGTGGGTGAAACGTTGTCAATAAAGGATCACATTATACTGGTTATGTGTTTATTTTTCCGTTATTAATATTGTTTATTATGTCATATTAGATGAATTGTGATAGATAAATAAGCCGTAAAGTTTATATTAGTGTCGTATTGAAGAGCTATCTTGTCCTGCCTCCAAACAAACTCTCCTGCCTCTCTCATACACCAACAAGAGTCTTCAATAAAGGTAAAACTTATTCATATGTTCATTTATCCCTTAAAATTAGTGCTTTATAATTATTTCTCATTGTTTTCTGTATGTAAAACTATAGTATTTATTCTTTAAATAATGAATTTTTGGTGAATATTTTTGGGTGGAAACGGATTACACAATTGTATTTACATTATTTCTTATGGGAAATATTAGTTCGACTTTCGGCCAGATCGATTTGAGGCCTAGCTCCTGGAACGGATTACGGCCGATACTCGGGGGTCCACTTTATTTAATAAAATACTTATAGCTCAAAAATTACATAAATACTATTACTTTTTACCTTAAATTCTGTTTGCTGGTACATGTCAGTGATTTTGGTAGGAGCGAAGAGGTATGGTGCTGCCCTCATGGGCAGAGGTGGAAGCTAGTGGATTGTTAGCTAAGGTGGAAGGTAGTGAACCACTAGCCAGGTTGGAAGGTGGCGGACCACTAGCCGAGTTGGAAGGTGGTGGACCACTAGCCGAGTTGGAAGGTCGCGGACCACTAGCCGAGTTGGAAGGTGGCGGACCACTAGCCGAGTTGGAAGGTGGTGGACCACTAGCCGAGTTGGAAGGTGGTGGACCACTAGCCGAGTTGGAAGGTGGCGGACCACTAGCCGAGTTGGAAGGTGGCAGACCACTAGCCGAGTTGGGAGGTGGCGGACCACTAGCCGAGTTGGAAGGTGGCGGACCACTAGCCGAGTTGGAAGGTGGCGGACCACTAGCCGAGTTAGAAGGTGGCGGACCGCTAGCCGAGTTGGAAGGTGGCGGACCGCTAGCCGAGTTGGAAGGTAGTGGAATTATCAAGAACAAAGATAACCTTGAATGCAGAGTTCTTGCTGTGCAGGTAAAACATGACTTATGAATAAAGAAATGCTTAAACCAGTCAATAAATTATTCCTGTGTCATCCATGCTGACTGGTTTGACCTCCAAAGAACTGGTAAGGTGATTTTATCTGCACACTTCAAAATACGGGGAGTCTTGGAGCGTTAAATAACCATGGGCTTACACTTTAAATTGCCTGATGCATTACCGCAAAGGAGCAAGCTGAAGCACTCTTTTGCTGCTTTGAATTCTGGTGCACTTTTCTCTTGCTGACTGATGCAAATTCTCAATGGCATCCTCTTCCAATAAAGACTCCTTATCTGCATAAAATGCCCTCAGAGATAATTTCCTCTAACTAAGCTGGGAAATTCCCTGCAGCAGTATTGTTATCAGAAGCACTTTCACTTGAAAATGTAATATTATGCAGCTGACTATGCAATTTTAACTTTTGGAACCACCCTGTACTAAAGCACTCTTGTTCAGGCTTTTCTTCCTCATCACATGCTGTTTTATAGCACTGTATGTCATTTTTCCATATTAAGATGAAATTAAGTGGTTCACCTTTCTTGGTTTTTTGCTCAGTCCACTAACTCAGCTTTTCTTACATATTTGTCATGCTTTTCAGGAAGTCACAACCTGGGTTACTCATTGCACAAGCTCATGTGTTTACATCGTTCTTCTTAATCATATGAATTGATGTCTCATTCAGGCCATAGGCCATCTTCGTCACAATTGTTCCACTGTTAAGCTTATCTAATACAGTGGTACCTCGGTATACGTCCTTAATATGTTCCAAGACCTTGGACAAATACCAAACAGGACATATACCAAATGAATTTTCCCGTAAGAAATAAGGAAAACGATTAAACCATTCCCGTAAAAAAAAAAATTCTATTGTTATTGGCATCTTATACATTGATGGGGTTGTATAAAATAATTTAAACACTGCGTAATACTAAAATACATACATAAATACAAAAGAACTAGATGAAATAAATGCAAATTTAACCTTGCTAAAAGTCGAGTGCCTACTAGGATAGTGCTGAGAAGGTAGGAGGAGGAAATGTTATTGTTTGGAAGGAGAGTCCCCTTCTCTTTTCTGTCTCTTTGCCTATTTGGACCTGGTTGAAGCTCACCAGGTTTGACTTTTACTAAAAATCTGTAAATTGAACTTTGCTTCTGCCTTCTCCTCAGGATGTTTCGGAAATGTGACATTGTCTGGTCATTCCAGACAATGCTATTATGGCTTGTTTGGGCTTTGTTGGGGTGGTACTTCTCTGCAAAGTTTTTGACGTCCATCCATTTGGCAAAGATTTCCTTGATTGATAAAGTAGGGGCTTCCTCTATCTCCTCTTCCGAGCCTGAAGAGAGTGCATCCATCTTAGTTTTGTGCTCCTCCTTCTCAAGTTCCTGCAGCTCCTCAGTTGTCAGCTCTTCCCTGTGCCCCTCCACTAACACGAGAGAGAGGTAAACAAGGGTAGCGTACGGTGTCGTGACTCATTTTGACCCATACATGTTCTAGCACGCGAGTCGTATTCCAAACAAAGGTCGTATACCAAGCAAAAATTTTCGCATCCTATTCAGTACATATACCAAGTTGGACTTATTCCAAAGCTGACATATACCGAGGTACCACTGTATGTACAGTAGACCCTCATTTAGCACGGTAGTTACGTTCCTGAAAACGTCGTGTTAGGTAAAATCGTGTTATATAATTAAAAGAACTTATGGGAAAAATAGGGTTATGTTCCTGGGAGTCCCCAAAAAGCCAAACAAGTTTTTTTAGACCAACAGATCTTGCAAAAATTGAAGAAATAATAGTATTTCTTACCTTAAATTGTGGGTAATGATGTTTGTGGATTGTAGTGAAGAGTGGATATGGATGGTGTGGCCCTACTGGGCTGAGGTGGATGGTTGTTGGTTGTCGGTAGAAGTGGATGGTAGAGGTCCTGGTGCTGAAGTCGATGGTTGTATTGGTGTGTGCATAAATTCTGTAATGGATCTCTGGGCTCTTTTATTCTGCATTTCATTATACAGCTGACGGTAAGGCATCATCAGCTGGTCTAGACCCCGTTTCAAAGCCCTGCTTCTAGCTTTGTCAGGGTCCTCTTCAATGAAAAAGTCTGCTAGTTTAGCAGCAACATGGAACTGCTCACGTAACTGCTGCAATGTTAACTGTTTTTCTTCAGGTTCTTCTTCATCTTCTTCTGTTATCTCCCTCCCTTGTATCTGTGCATCAAACTCTGCCAACATTTCCTCTGGACTCATGTCTTCATCATTATCTTCTAAGAGTTCATTCACATCATCTTCATTCATATCTTCAAAACCATCACCTGGTAATCTCCTTGCCAGCTAAACAATTTCCTGAACCTGACTCTCAAGCAAGGGAAAACCAGTGAAACAATTAACTACAGAAGGCCATAACTTTCCCCAGCCTGCATTTAATGTTGATTGGGGCACTTCATTCCATGCACTTCTAGCATAGCTGATGGCATCTGCAATGTTAAATTTTCTCCAGAAGCTTGGTACTGCCAGGTTGGAGTCAGAGTCCATTGATGCAACTAGTTTTTTTTTTTTATAACTTTTTTTGTGTAGTTACACTTGAATGTCTGAATAACTCCCGATCCAGTGGTTGTATCAGAGATGTTGTATTTGGAGGTAAAAATACAACTTTTATATGTGGGGTCACATCCAGCAAAGCTTGTGGATGAGTACGGGAATTATCAAGAATGAAGAGAGCCTTGAATGCAAGGTTCTTGCTGTGCAGGTAAAACTTGACTTCAGGAATAAAGTGATGCTTAAACCAGTCAATAAATATTTCCTCTGTCATCCATGCTGACTGGTTTGACTTCCAAATTACTGGTAAGGTGTTTTTATCCACACCTCTCAAAGGACGAGGAGTCTTAGAGCGGTAAATAACCATGGGCTTACACTTGAAATCACCTGATGCATTACCGCAAAGGAGCAAGGTGAAGCGATCCTTTGCTGCCTTGAAGCCTGGTGCACTTTTCTCTTGCTGACTGATATAAGTTCGTGTTGGCATTTTCTTCCAGAAAACACCTGTCTCGTCAGCATTAAACACTTGCTGTGGCTTATAGCCACCATCAGAAATAAGTTCCTGAAATTCAGCAGGGAAATTATTTGCTGCTGTATGATCAGCTGAAGCACTTTCACCAGAAAACTTAATATTATGCAACTTATTATGCAACTTAAAGTTGTGAAACCAGCCTGCGCTAAACACACTCATTTTCAGGCCTTCCTTCCTTGTCACACACTGCTTTAAACAACTGTAATCCCTTTTTCCCCTAATTAAGATGAAATTAAGTGGTGCACCTTTCTTTGTTTTCTGTTCGATCCACTCAAGCAACAAGTTTTCTGTTTTATTTACTTGTTGGGACCTACGTGTCATTCTTTTCATGAGGTCACATTTTGGGTTATTCATTACACAAGCTCGTATATTCGCCTCATTCTTCCTAATTGTACGAACTGACGCTTCATTAACGCCATAGGCCCTCACTATATCCACCACACGTGAGCCACTCTTAAGCTTATCTAATATCTCGATTTTCTTGGTAATTCCTAGACTTGAACGCTTAAACCTTTTCTTATCACTTGGTGGAACACTTGTATGCTTACTGGGTGCCATGATTGCTTGGCAGATTTATCAAAATGCAGTGAAAATGAGAAAATGTATGTAAATAAACACAGCGATCTTCCCGATTATTGTTGTCCTGCACGTGTACGAACCAAACTGAACGGTGGGAGGGATGCGTGGGTGGGTGAGGGTGGCTGGGGATAGCACTAGGACTCCCCCACTGACTCAATGGTTTAGCCCACCGCTGCAGGCGACCGCGCGCTCAAAATTTTTCCCCTCCAGTGAATCGCGTAATATAAGGTTTACGTCGTGTTAGATAAAAATGTGCCGCAATTCTTCAATCGCGTAATACCCAAAACGCGCAACATAAAGTCGTGCTAAATGAGGGTCTACTGTATATCGATTTTCTTTGAAACACCAAGACTTTCATTTTGATGCCTCTTCTCTCTAGTTCCAGGATACTGTAACTCTTATTCCTCTTCAGTACCATTGTTACTATCCAGAGACGAGATGGGATGATGAAAGGATCAAAAGTTGATTCACTAACACGTACTGAGTTTGGTATTCAATGCGTATGAACAGATCACTGGGTGAGAGAGGATGTGTACATTATGTAGGCTCTTCCTGTAAGACAATGGACTCGCCCTGAGGCTCACTGGGAGGTTGAGGGTAAAAAACATGAGACATGCCAATTTTTCCCCTCTTATACTCTGTATAAACCAATTTTTATGGCATGTTCACATAAAATATGCTGCAATTTTGCAACCGTGTTATAACAAAAATGTGTAAACAGATTGCATGCTATCCAACAGTCTCCTGTATGTTAACAGAAGACTTCTTCTACTCCTTTTCCTTTTTTCATAAAAGATAGTACATGAGTAGGCATGTTTATTATTTTGAAATTATAGATTCAAACCAAGCTGCAGTAGATTCATTTGTATCATAGTATTTATAAGAATAGTTTTAAATAGTATTTTGTTTTTATCCAGGCCTTGTATATTGATCTTCGACTCTCTAACTGGAGCAAATCGAGCACGGATTGTGGCCACTCTGCGAGACTATCTCATGGTGGAACACAGGCTAAGAAAAGGTACAGAAAAAGTCTATAACAGAGACACCATGAAGGGTGCATGCCCACGAGTCCCACAGCAAACAAATTATTCTGACTGTGGTATATATACCCTCCAGTTTGCAGAAAGTTTCTTTGAGGTAAGAATATTAAAATTACACTAGCTTTTTATCTGTTGCAGTTTAAGATAGTTCTTCTGTTTATAGACATAAGAATACATCTACTTCCTCCATACTCTCCAATCTGATGATTAGGACCTCGTTACCTTAATTTTTTGTTACTCTCATCAACCCCCCACCCTTTTGTTTTTATGTTCTTTTATGTTATTTTACACATCTAAATTCCACCAACATTTGCAACTTCTCTTTAGAATCTTCCAAAAAGAGCCCTGTCACAATTAGAGTAATTTCATATCAGACTCTTATCATTTAATCCTACACACCTTCCCAACATCCTTGCAGTCACTTCTTTTACAGCCCTTTCAATAAATATATTGAGCAACCATGGTGATATATATCCATATTCAAAAACTGCTTACTGTTCCTTCCCTTTCCTTTCCTATGCACCTTAACCAAAGCATCACTTTTTTAATAAAAACTTTATTGCTTATAGTATCTTGCCAACATCTGTCACATTGCCACCCCTATCCACCCTATAATAAGCCTTTTCTAAATCCATAAATATGACAAAGTTTATCAAAACACTTGGTTCACACATCTTCTAACCTTCCTAAATCTTTTTTGTTCCTCTGTTGTCTTTAACTGTGTTATAAATTTTATGGCAGATATTGTAATGAAGATTTAAGAGGTGATATTTTGTTGTGATGCAGTATTGCTATTACATTTGAGTTTATTAATAAATGGTAATTTCAATAAAATGTATAGTATACTTAATTACTACAAACTGAAATATGAATTGACACTGTTATTTTTTTCAGCATCCTCTCAAGGACTACACATTCCCAATTCGTACACTTACCGAGTGGTTCCCACAAGAAGTAGTGAGAGGAAAGCGAGAAGCTATTGCTAAATTGATTGCAAACTTAATGGAACAGCACAACCCAAATCATAGTTTCATAACACTACCAGATATCTACTTTTCTTCTGATGACAAAAATGACAAAGGTGGTGCAAGTGTAACCCATGCTATGGCTACTCCAGTTGCCCAAGATAGTCCTTCAGTTGAAAACAACTCTGTAAATAAGATGAATGTGAATTCAGAACAATCAGTAGTTCCAGCTCAGGACAGTAGCAACACTGAAAAAGGGATTGGAAGTGAGGAAAATGCTTCTGAAGGAGTTGGGTCATCAAAAGAACAAAAACATAGCATCTTCAATAATTTCAGTCCTAATACAATAAATGTAAATGCATCTTGCGAGGCAGAGTTGAAGCTTCATAAAGAAAGTGAAAGTAGTGTTCTTGCCAAATCGCTTAGTTCTCCTGCTACCATCGCTTCAGTCAAAACCTTGCCTAATAAACCTGTTTCTGTTAAATCTCCAGTTAATGTTGAATCTGGCAAATGTGAACCAACTTTCTCTCTTCCTACGAGTCAATTGAACATTAAAAAATATTCTAATCCAGCCTATTCCTATGACAAGAGTGTACCCTCGCAAAAGATTAATACACATACCATTTCACCAGAAACGCACAATAATGTGAAAAGACAAATAATTTATGAAAGCGATGAATCCATTTTTCCTGTGAAAGGCGATAAAAAAAAAGTTCCCACAAAAGAAAATAGCATACCACAAATTAAAGAAAGTAATTTAGTCACTGAGTTCAATTCTCGTAATAAATCTGGACTTAGTTTTCTTCAATCAGTATATAATGATGATAGTCTAGATGAAGGAACTCGGATAAACAGTAATAAGACAGAGTCTCAGTTTAATGGTGATAATTCTGTTTCATATGAAATTAAGAATACCTATAATCCTGATGTGAGTGCTGTACATGGTCAGGGTGTTTATGGTAACAAGTTAATAAAAGATAGATTAAAAAATACTGAAAATAAGACGAAACCTGTAAATGGGACAGTTGAGACTGTTATTAAGGGTGATCAGTCAGTGCAAGGGGAACCCAACACACAAACTATACAGCCTTCATCAGTAATGTTTGACAAGGCCAAAAGTCTCTATCCTCAGGCTTCTAGTGTTTCTAGAATGGCCTCACCCCCGAAGTATACACCTAAGAAAAATTCAAATATTTCAGTACAGAGTCTTGGCACTTCCAAAGCTGCATTTTCATCAAATTCTGTTACCAAATCCTTCGCACAGTCAGTCAGTACCGTACAGACAAGAAGGGTACCAGCATCAGGGAAAACTGCGTTTAGTTCAAGTTCTGGTATTGTAAGTGAAGAATTGACTTCAAATCCTGTGAAGACTGGACAAAGAGCCATTATTGATAGAGACACTGCTGAGGTCTTGCTCATTATGAATCCAGCAAGCCCTGTTTCAAGCAACTCTACATCAAACAAACCATCATTAGGGAATTCGCCAACAGAGCAACAGAATATATTCATTGATGAAGACTCAAATTATGGAAATTTAGCATGTTCAGATAGACAGTCAGTGAGAACAGTGTCAACACCCACAACTAGTAGACCAGTGTTATCCTCCACCCATGATCGTGGTTGCCACACCAGTTCTTTGGGACGGCGAAGTGGCAGTGAATATGTTACTAGTGTTCCTCTTGGTTCTTCATCCCCAACATTAACTGGAACTTCCACTCCAGCAGTTTTTAGGTTTAATGAACGTGTCACCTCCTCAGGTAGGACAATTGCTCCTCCAAAGCGCTACCTAGATGATGATGATGATACATTTTCAAAGAAACGTCGTGATAAATCTGCACAGGGCAAACCACGTAGTATTGTTAGATAGGTTTCCAAGAAGAATTTAGACAACTGAACGTGTTTGATGTGGCCAAAATTTTGAATTTTTAGGGGCAAAGAGTTTGTCAGAAAAAGAATAATATTTTTCCTCTCAAGCGATACTGGAAAATTCTCAGAAAATAGGGAGTTGAAAAATATTAAGTTAAAAACAATTTAATGTGTGTGTATTTTTTTTCAGTTGTATTCCTACTGCTGTTCTAAATTTTTTTTTTTTTTTTTTACAATATAATTACCAAGGCAAAGACATTATCAGGTAATAAATATTGCACTTTCTGAAAGCCACTTTTTTTCACCAAGAGAGAGAAAATCACTCCATCAGACTGTATGATTGGTACATTTTGAAGATTTTTTTTTTTGTAGTATAGTGTTTTTGCAGTATGAAGTAAAAAAAAAAATAAAATAAAATTTTTGCCAACGAGTTATTAAGGTTATACACATTTGAATGATAGTGTTGCCATTAAATCATACTTTATTAATTGGTTGAGCCATACACTGACTATATAGATGAATTACAAGAATAACCCACAGTATGAAAGTAATGCAAGTATTTCCATACTGTTGAATGTTTATTCTTTTATACTGACTTGATTTATATAAATAAGTTTAAAGGCAGCACAGACCATCGCACCAAGCTTGTGGAAGTACAACGTGCCAAGTGCCTTTCCAAGTGATTCTGATGTGAGGCATCTTGCTGGATAATCATAAAAGATTGTAAGATAGTTTCATTTTATCTTATTTCACTGTATTATTAGAATTATAAATTATTGAATACCACTATGGTAATAAATTTCCTATCACAAGAACAGGGCTTTACAGGTAAATGATAAACAAAAGAAAATAAAGCAGTTTTGTTACAAAAATGACCGAGGCTGCCGTTAAAAAGTGATTTTTTTGCAATTAAGCTTTGTAATACAATTTACTGTTGCTTTAATGGAAGTTATTTTAAATTGAATATAGGGTGTCCACAAAGTCCTTTTCTGATTTCAAATATATTTTTACAATAAATTGGTACATATGGTATATTGAAAATGCAGTTTCCTGCCTTTTGTAGGTTAACTAATGAGTTTTTATATAGCTTAATGGCTGTCTAATCTATGCAACCTCAATGTGTACATCTAGTGGCCCATAGCACATCTAATCGATACTTTGGTTCATTCCACATATTGGCCAACATATCTGGTGTGACTTCTGATTGCTACATATTGGCCAACATATCTGGTGTGACTTCTGATTGCTACATATTGGCCAACATATCTGGTGTGACTTCTGATTGCTATCATTATTCTAGCTTGGAAGGTTTTAATGTCAGCTGTTGTTATCCAGATAACATAATTCTTCACAAACCCTTACAACAGGTCTAAAGGTGTGATATCATATGAATATGGTCATTTGATGGGGCCTACACACCAAGTCCATCTGACAGGGAGCTATATGTTAAAATAATTACTCAGTTGTATGCAGAAAACTACGTTTTCATATTTTTTTATCATATTGTAAGAAATTATTGAACTTGGAATAGGACTAATAATTATTATTATTTATTATTATTATAAATGTTCTGAAGCTTATTTGATAGTGTAAACAGAAACAAATGTTATGTTGTAGTTGTAAGATACTGGTATTTGGTCATAATGGAAAGGTTAAGGCTATGAACAGTAAATGTGCTATGTCATCAATGTCTGCATACATGAATATGTGCATGCATAAATGAATATATGCATGCAGCATCATATAGGTGAATGCATGTATACACACATACATTACATGCACGCATAAATACATATGTACTTACATACACACATACTTGGAGTATACAACACCTGTGTGGCACCCACACCTTAAAAAGCATGTTAAGAAACAAGACATGTTCCTGAGCCAAGGAGCATGAGATACAAAAAGCAGCTAACAGAATTGAATCTAATGACATTGGAGGACTGAAGAACCAGGGAGGGGATAACATGATAGCAACAAACAAAATACTCAGGAATTGATAATATACAGGGATAGGCTGTTTGACAGGCGAGAAATGGGAACTCGAGAACACTGATGGAAGATAGTCACATAAGATTCATAGGGATGTTAGGAAGTATTTTTTCAGTCTGAGTGGTTGGGAAGTGGAATGATTTTGGGAAGGCAGTGGTAGAGGCAGACTCCATACACAGTTTTAAGAGCAGGTACACTAGGACCCATGAGGCTAAAAGGAAGTAAATCTGACAAGTGGCAAGAGGCAGGGCCAAGATCTGAGAATCAACCCCTGCAACCACAGGTAGGTGAGTATGTGTCTGCATGTATATTAGCAGTTGAGGTTCCACATAGGAACCTGATCTTCATTATTGACAAGCTGGACCAAGACTGATGAATACCATCTTTGAAGTGATCTGATTTCTTTATTAATGTTTTGGATGTTTCTTCATCCATCATCAGAATCTTAAAAAATGTATAAATGTAAGTAAAGCATGATTTTACAAGTTTTAAAATTATGCTTTACTTTTATTGTATTACATTTTTAAAATCTGATGATGGATGAAGAAATACCTGAAACATTAATAAAGAAATCAGATAGCCTTTAAAGATGGTTTTCATCACAGCTTTGGTCCTGCTTTTCGTATGTGTTTTTATGTATGTATGTATTTATGCATGCATTATTTTTTTTCAACATACTGGCAGTCTCCCACCAAGGTAGGGTGACCTGAAAAAAGAAACACTTTCAACATAATTTACTCTTATCATTGTCTTTCCAGAGGTGCACCAATACTATAGTTCAGATATCCCTCCAAACTGCAAATATCCCCACCCTTCATTCAGAGTGCAAGTACTGTACTTTCCACCTCAAGTCCAGCTGACCAGTTTCCCTGAATCCTTTCATAGATGTTACCTTGCTCACACAACAGCTCGTCAAGTCCCAAAAACCATTTGCCTCCACTTTTATCTAACATGCTCACACATGCCTGCTGGATGTCCAAGGCCCTTGCACACAGTATATATATTCACATTTATATTACACACACACACATACAGGGCAGAGCAGGGAAAACGCATGTTTTCAGTTGTGAAAAACATACGTTTTTTTTCTGTTCCACCCTGTATATACACAGTGCATGCTGTGAGATCACAATTGCACAGTTGCTAGATATACATATATATACTGTACAAATACAGATGCAGTGTATATTACATATCCCCTGTGGTCTGATCCTTTAGCATATTTATATAAGGTTAGTGTTAATAACAGTCTGATTTGTGTATGGATGTTTGTATTGGATTGGTTAGGAACTCCCAAAATATCTCTCAGGAAAGTGACAAGTTAAATCAATGAAGTTTTAATAATGTTTGCAATTATGGTTTGAATAATGAAGCCTCTTGTACAAACTTTGTGTTTAACTTGAAACTTTGTGCACTGTTGCACTTGAGTTACTACTAAAGTAGCTCTGAAAGAAGGAACATAATGGACATGCTGTGTTTACAAGTTCAATAATTAGTGTTCCTTTCACATTTTAGTTTGTTCGGAAAATGTTTATATGAAATGGTGCTCTATATGCAAGTTAGATAATGCATAGTCCTGAAACGGAATCTCTTGGAGGAAGTGATTATTTATGGTTACAAAATATGAAAATCCTGGCATATCGCATACCATACTTTATATTTATGAACAGTGAATACACGAAGTTGTTTGCAGAGATAGTGTTTTGCAACATATTTCTGAACATAATCTGGATTGCAAATCTGTGATGAATATTATCCTGTGTGACCAGAAATGTTTTTCCTGAACGTTGTTATAAATATGTAAATACAGTATATATAATTTATATATATTATACATATATATTATATATATAATATATATATTATATATATATAATATATATATGAATATCAGGTATGTGTAGAATTGTCTGCATAAGGTACAATTCAAGTTTATTTTTTACATTGCTTTCCGTCGTGTGGTTTTTCATGTACAGTATGTAATTTTCATGTTTTTTATGCTCCTAGGGTTTTTCATCCTATTCATAGGTTGCTTATATCAGTTGTTTTTGGGAGACTGTAGACACTTATTGCAGGACCAAAATTTATCTAGGAAAATGCTGAAGGATACCTCAGAAGATTCCTTTGACATTTTTCAGGTTGGGATTTTGTATTGTAGCTTGGTTATAAATTAAAATGTCCTGTTTTGTTGAATAGATGTTTTGGAAGATGTTTTTGGTCACCCAGTGTTTCATTATAAAGTTTCTAAATAAAATTTCCAAAATACTAGGGGGATTTACTCCATTATTTTGTAAGTAACCTTGCTGTATGAATGCAATAGTTCATAATAAATGATATTTTTTCTTTATTTACTTCCTTTCTTTCCAAGTTCGTGATTTATTGATTATATTGGTTGGTTGGGATATTGTTTAAAATGCATAATCTACCTGATTATCATGAAGGCCACATGTCAACTGTACACCACCAGTCAAAGATACTTGGATCTCTAAAATAAGGATTAAAATATGTATACACAGAAATATACACCTCTTTGTGTTTATACCATACATTTATTAGAATTATTAATCATGAATAGTTTTTTGAAATATTAAAGTCTTCAATTTTGAAAAATAAAATGAATGCTCATGCACATACGTGTATAGACAAGACAGTTTAACCCCAGTACATGTAAGGTTGTAAAGATTGGGAAATGAGCAAGACTGGAAACTGGGTAGTGACTATGGAGAAAAAGGCTGCAGACTTCACTCAGATAAAGCCCTAGGGGTGAGTATAGTGCTTTTATATTTCCAGAGGCTCACATCAGCCAAACAGTCTTTTCAATCAATGTTCATCTGGCAAATGTAAGAGTATGCACATCTGGAATTTCCATTCATAACAGGTCCTTTGTACAACATTAGACTCATCATGGAGCATACAGCAGCATCATGGAACGCACCTGAAAAGCATGTTAAAGTGGAGACGTACTCACCTTTTTGTTATTGCATGGGTCATTTTTTACATCCTGGACCCACCTCAACTTACCACTCCAGATTCACTCCCTCTTAGCCTCATGGGCTCTATCATACCTGCTCTTAAAACTGTTTGGAGATGGAGTCTGCCTCCACTTGCCAAGATCACTTCCCAACCACTCCGAAACTGAAGAAATGCTTCCTAACATCCCTGTGGATCATTTATGCCTTTTAACTTCCAGTAGTACCCCCAAGTTCATGTTTCTTGCTTCTCAAACAGCCTATCCCTGTCTATCAATTTCCCTGAGTATTTTTATATTATAATGTTACCCCCTAGATCTTTTGTCCTTCAGTGTCTTTAGATTCAGTTCCTAGAGGCTAACAAAATTTAATCTAAAAACATTGGAGGTCAGAACCAGGGAAGACGTGATGAAAACATACAAAATATTGAGTCGAATTGATGGAGCAGACAGGAATGGGCTGTTTGACAGGCTGGAAACAGGTACTCAGGGTCACAGCTGAAAGATAGATGCAAATGAAAATGAAATGAAAATATTTATTTCCTTGTAAAGCTTACAATGTGTGGTTTACATATAAAATATTAATTACAAAGGCCACTAGCATGCCTAAGCATTTCGGGCAGACTAATTCTAATTCTTACTCTATATTGACACAGGTTATGGAGCAGATAAGCCATAGGAATGTCAGTCTTGGAGTAGTTTGCTTGCAGCAGCTGTTTGGCTAATGAGCACCCAAGGCGATGAGTTGTTTGGCTAATGTGCACCCATGGCACACATCAGCCAAACAGCTGCTGCAGCAAACACACGTCTGGTAAATCTAAGACTAGCTTTCAAAATCAAAGTAAGGAATCATTCACCACATTATGGTGTACTGCAGGCCCCTATTGGAGTATGCAGCACCAGTATAGAACTATCACATGATCAAGCATGTCAAGTAATTTGATAATGTGCAGAGATTTGCAACAAGACTAGTCCCAAAGCTAAGGGGTATGTCATATGAGGAGAGATTAAGGAAACTCGACCCAACCACACTGGATTACAAGATGATGCTAGAGAAAGTTTAGATTTCTGGCCTCATCGATGCCAAGGTTGGGAGACTACACTCTGCCATCTGCATCAGGCACACCCATCTTACTTGTGGGTATCTCGTGGAGAGGCGCCCTGTAAGAATTGTCAGGTTCCTATTTCTGTTTGCCATGTTACTATTGGACTGTCTTGTTTATCAACGAACACGCACAGTTTACCTCTGACGTCGTCGCTTCTCTAACACCCTTACTTTATTTTCCCTCCTTGCTGACGGCCCCACCTTCGACTCAGACTACCTCTTTGACAGCAACCGATTTATTACACAAACTATGGTAAGCACTCCTCACAGTCCTTTCTATCTCTACCTCTGTTCTCTCCACCCTTGTTACTCTCTGATCCAGCAACACCACTTGCCCTGCAGCATTGTATGATCCTAGTGGGTTTAGCGCTTGGTTTTGATTATAATAATAATAGGGGTGATATAACATATACAAAATACAGAGAGGAATTGATAGGGTGGGCAGGGACAGAATGTCTGAAAAACCAGAAACGAAATTGAGGGCACAGCTGAAAGTTTAAAAAACACGAGTCACAGGGATGTTAGAAGGTATTTCTTCAGTCTGTGAGGAAGTGGAATGAAGTAGAGGCAGGATATTACATAGTTTTAAGGAGAGGTTGGTTTAGCGCTTCTTTTGATTATAATAATAATTTAAGGAGAGGTATGATACGGCTGGAGTGAACCTAGTAACTACCAGTGAATAGATAGGGCCATGAGCTGAGGATCGACTCTCCTCAAGGAAGGTTCCTTGATGCTGGTGAGGGGCTCTTGATCTAGGGAACAATCTGTGCTTCAGTTCCCTGAATTATGCCTGATTACCTCCCACATCCACTGTATAATTCTACGGGTTTAGCGCTTCCCCCTTGATTATAATAATAATAATGAGGATCGACTCGTACAACCACATAAAAGTGAGTAAGCATTAGTCTTGCACCTTTTCAGTCACATTTTGCCCAAAACAGGTTTATAGAACTTCATTGGAAAACTTAACTTCTCAACAGTAAGGTACCTCGGGCCAAGACGTCCAAATGTTAGTTTCCTAGTTTTCTGTTGTATGCATTTGTCTTCAAGGCTGTATAACCCCTGTGGTTTAGCGCTTCTATTTGATTATAATAATAATAATTCAAGAACCTAAATTAAGTAATATGGTTAGATTTCATATCCCTGATTATGTTCTTTGCATTCTCTAGACCCCACTTCCTGATAAATCTACAACGAAAGCATACCTACTGTGCACAACAAGGTTCCACATTGTAGTTCATACTCCAATATTATTATTATTATAATCAAAAGAAGCGCTAAACCACAAGGGTTATACAGAGTTCGTACTCCACTATTGCAACCCATGTTTATTTAGACAAATTTTACATGGTCTGCTTTTCCCCCTTAATACTCCTAGTCTGTTACTAATATGCAATTTTTTATATCCTTACTTATGCCACTATTAAGTAATTTTAACTCATTTGTTCTGGGGAGGGTCACATTGTGCCTTGCTGATGCTGTATAACCCTTGTGGTTTAGCGCTTCTTTTGATTATAATAATAATAATAATGTGCCTTGCTGAGACCAATTACTCTTTACTCGCCCTTCTTTCCATATGTTAAGCACCAGTGTTTGTAAACATTAGATCCATGAACCTGTACCCTTTCTTGTATAGAACTATCTGCTTTTCTTTAATAGCTCTAGAATTCCATTGGACAGTAATAAGCAGTTTACACGACAGCAATTATTTGGTTCTTGTCCTTACGCACGACGGTCGCTGATCTTAGTGTGTGTGACTTAGGCGCTCTAAATGCACCTTACTACTTCGTTTCCTGATCATCCTTCCAGTTCCACTGCAAATGAGCTATTACATATCACCTCGGTACTCCCCAGCTGCAGTCTCCATCCCTCTGACATGGATAATTATTTTCAGAAATTTCCCTGGTGCTCTTGACTGCAGTTTGTTTTAAGCGAGTTGTATGGAGCCACACCAAAGGTTTCCCCGACTTACGAACAAGCGAGAGCACATGCTGGTGAGAGGCTCATTATTATTATTATAATCAAAAAAGCGCTAAACCACAAGGGGGGGGTGAGGCTCAATTTAAGGAGGTTGACCTATTCTCTCCCCTTCCATGATTCGAACATCATTGACTCCCATTTCCACCAGGTACTCTATAATTTCTAATGTAACTCACCAAATCATGATAACACGATTTTAAACAAATCACAAAGGTGGGACTACCCTATGGTAGCAGCGCTGTATGACCCTTATAATAATAATGTAACCTATGGCAGGGGAGTCTTAATGGGCTAAGTGGTTAACATTGGTCTGGGAGTTTTAGGATTCTCCTGCCATGGGTTCGATTCTCTTCTGTGATTTGATTCCTATTGTTTTAGTGCATTTCCCCAAAAAAAATATTGTAATTATATTGCCTTGGATCGAACCTGATTGCCTTCCATTCCTCGTGTGTTGTACGACTTCTACAAGTTCAGCACATCCCCCTGATTATAATAATAGTAATATACAGATTTTTTGGTATGTTAACGTGTCTGCCGGAAATGCTACTTCTGTGCGAGCACTCTTTAAAAAAATCAAGATAGTTAATAGGTAAATATACACCTGACCTTGTTCTATTTTTAACATAAGTAAAAAAGTAGCAGACCCAGTTTGGGTATCGCTTTCATGTTTCCTAAGGCCTACGTTTTCCCTCTTCAATCCAAACCCAAATGAAAAAGCGACCCACTAAACTTTACATCTACTGATGACTCGTACAATGTCCCTCTACATTTCAAGAAATTGCATCAACAGTGTGTGCCAACCTATGATAGCTGAGTCTGATGACAAATGTTCATAGGATGTAATCCTTACTTCCCACAGTACTTAGTCTTCCTCTTTCATCTTTTCAACCAGATATGGTTCGAAGTTGTTTTACCCCTACAGTGGAAAACGTCTGTAATTCCTGTTCGTCAACCAGGTACAGTATGTACTTTATTTTAGGATAAGACCCTAGTGGGTTTAGCGCTTGATTTTGATTATAATAATATTTTAGTATAAGATCCGTATAATTATAGACAAATAGTCCCTATTAGCTCTATTTGTAACTTTGGAAAATTCGGTAAACACATCATATGGTAGACCAGAAACATCCCTTAATTTGACTATAAATGATCACTACTATCGGCCACCCCTCGGCTGTACGACCCTTGTAAGTTTAGCGCTTCTTTTTTATTATAATAATAATATCGCCCACCCCTCAAGGCAGGTGCCTTGATTCTGGTGAGGGGCTCTTGATTCAATGACTTTTTTCTTCTTTTCCTTAGATCAAACCTGATGGCCCCCCTACAGATTTTGTGCTTCCCATTAAAAGAAATTATCGACCAACCCCTCAATGGAGATTCCTTGATGCTCGTTATCCCATTGCAAAGAATTGGATCCGCTCTCCCCTTTAATCAAACCCAATTACCTCCCATTTCCCAAGTACTGTACGACTCCTATGGGTTTATTGCTTCCCCCAAAGTGTATAAAATAAAAATTAGGAAATCATTTTAAAGTTTAATTAGTGAAACAAATAGTCTAATATCGAGATCCTAGAAATGTGTTTTGCAACATATTATAGTAATTAAATTATATACAAATCTCTTAGATATTGTTTCAAATTTAGGGAAGAGCTCCGATGCTGGTGGTAGGCTCTTCATTCAATGAGTTGGAGCTACTTTCTTGGCTCAAGCCTGATTATTTGTCATTATCAGGCACTATATGACCAAAATGAATAGCACATAACCATAAGCCCTAAACCCGTAAGTGTCATAAAAATTTTAACAATAATATTAATCACAATAATTTATTATTGTTATTAATAGCTTAAAGTACAAATTCCAGGTTTCTTTTTAGCTTAGTCGCACAAGTAGAAGTCCATCTTTGAACCTTCAGTATCAGCTAAGTTTCACCCCTAAAGGCAGGTTCCTTGAACCTGTGCTTCCCTCCCCTAGATCGAATATGAATGCTGTGCTATATGACCTCTATGGGTTTGCCTCCCCCCCCCTCCCATTAATGTAAAAATAATTCCGTTGATAAACATTGTGGTTCTATTAAATTAGTTCCCTAATTCTAAATAGAACCCCAGAAAATTAAAACCCGAGTTCTATAAAATTAGTTGCCCTAATTCACTATAGAACTCCAAATATCGCATATTAAAAAATAGAGGCAAATGGCTTTAGTAAGAAAACAATGTAATCATTTAGAAAAAAAAATTAATGCATGTGCATGGCATATTGACCCACTGAGGATTAGTGCTTACTTTTAAATAATATTTTAGCGTTTAATCTGATTATATTATTTTGAATTATATAGATTTATGTACCAAATTATATTTTAGTCTCTAAATTTTTGATAAGATGAGGTTTGGTGTAAGCTTTACTGCAGATGTTGATCATTATATTTATGGGAAGCCCAAAACCCGTAGGTGTCATAAAACGCTTGGAAGAAGGGTAGGCATTCGGGTTCAATCCAAGGAAAGAGTGCAGGTTAAATTCCTTGTACATGGAGTCCCTCAGTGACATCAAGGAACCTACCGTGGGGGGATACTGCAGTGTAATTAAATCTGTGGAGAAACGCAAAATTAAAAAAAATAGTCTACCTGATCAGAGGCAAGTGAAGGTAATATTATCTAATAAAGCAATCTACACTTAACACCTGGACCATTATACAATGAATTCAAAGTGTATAAAAATAATAACGTTTAGCACAGTGACATCATTGTATAGAGGCATCACTCGTGCCATTAGCATCATAGAAGTCACTTTAAATTATAACTCTTTGAAAAAAACTGCAGACACAAAAGTTGAGAACAAAAATAATTAAAAGACACTATGAAGATTTTAAAAGAACATGCAGCATCTAGTCCATTAGTCTTTTACTCAAGGTGTAATAGCACTCCGTGTTGGCTTAGGTGAACTTGTCGAGTCCAGTTTGGAGAGACTTGAAAATGTGCGAAGATCAGCAGACGTTAGTGTAGAGTCTCTCTTTGTAAGTGGTGGGCCAGGCAAGGCTGAGTGAGAGAGGCGGGTGTCAGCGAGGGGCGCCACGAGGTGTGTTGGTGTAGGGGGTGAACCACTGCCAGCATCTGACCCACCACTAGATCCACCATTAAGTGTCACACGCTCCCGAGGTGGATAGTGTTCTATGAGAGAGAACTCCCGTGCACCAGAAGGCGACCTTTCTTCATTAGCGCTTTCTTTCCTCACATTAAGCCTGGCATCACGCAGGGACGCTGCCAAGCGTTGTCGACGTCTGTGATCGGTATGTCCTTGGTGCCTCACAACACTGTCCAAGCCATCCTGCTCAGATTGTGCCTGAGGTTCGGGTGTTGTAGATGGACTTGGTGTTGGACTTCCGTGGGGGGTCATTAAGAAGCCATCTTCTACGCTAGACCTGGGAGACCTGCAGCTTCTTCTTACCTCGTCCATGCGTCGACCCTCCCCATTTTCCTGTTAAAATAATAATCACTGTTACTCAGCTCCCATACTAGTGTATCATAATCTTTAACGTTAACATTTCTGACAAGAGGTGACGACTTTACAGCTGTAAGCTTAACTCTAGCTAAACAATTTAAAAGAGGTGATTTCATGCTAGAGGAAGTTTTTGATTTAAGGAATTGGAGCTACTCGCTTGTTTCTTGGATTCAACCTGATTACCTCCAATTTTCCAGGCTCTATTAGTTTAACTCCTAATATGTATCAAATAAGTCTCTTAGGTTAGGTAAGGTTCGTCAGGAAACAGGACAGGTGTTTCCTGACGCGGGTCTTAGTCAGATGATGACTCGCCGTTGGAGCTTTTGGTCATCTGACCGAGGCCTTCCGCTGGCTTACCGGTCCACCTCTTTAAAAATTATGGTCAATTATAACCATTTTTTTTTTTTTTAAGTAATAAGTCTCTGTCTGACTTTTTTGGGTTATCCCAGGTACTGTACACATGTGCTGCTATGTATGATGATCTATATAACTGTATTTACCTGAATAAACTTACTATTACTATTACACCTGGTAGTTCAGCACCTAGTTTTGATAATAATAATATTACTACTACAATATAATAGTAATTCACTAGTTAGACTAGTACAATAGGGGTGTTGAAAAGCAACACCATTTATTACATTATCTATGTCTGCTGTCATATTTTTAATTTAGTGATGCTACTCCCCTTACTAGTCGACTACCTCTTCCATGTAGATGAATGGTTCAGAAAACCGACGAGTTGGTAAATTAGACACATATGCAACACTTGGGTATCTTTATTGAGGAAACGTTTCGCCACACAGTGGCTTCATCAGTCCATACAAGGAGAATCGTGAACAACAAGAGGAGTTTGAGGTGGTCAGTCCCTCAACCTTGAGTCGATGTTGTCAGTCCATCAATCTTGAATAGAATGATTGACTGACACGATTGTTGGACTGACAACATCGACTCAAGATTGAGGGACTGACCACCTCAAACTCCTCTTGTTGTTCACGATTCTCCTTTGTATGGACTGATGAAGCCACTGTGTGGCGAAACGATTCCTCAATAAAGATACCCAAGTGTTGCATATGTGTCTAATTTACCTGCCACTTCCATTCTCCTAAACCTTGCTAGTTTCTGAGCTTCGCATATTTCGTCTTTAGCACATCTGCCCTGCAGCGTTGTATGACCCTTGTGGGTTTAGCGCTTAGTTGTGATTGAAATAATAATGATGATAATCTACGTCTGCTAGTTAGGCCTTTCCTTGCCTCATACATGTAATGTAAAAACTCGTGTATTTCAGCCACCACTTGAAGGATCATCGCATTAACTTATAATGGTGGTCATGTACATACTGTACAACGTTTATATTCATCATCAATATTTCAACAGAAATTTACAAAAATTGAATGATAGGAAGTTTCTTTATTGATTGACGTTGTATTTGTGTAAACTTCATTATACGCTTGACAAATTAATTCTTTATTAACGAAAATATTATAATGTTGCACAAACATTGGTAACAAAGAAAAAATAGAAAAAGACCAGATAAAATGTACAAACTAGGAGGCAAGAACTTACATTATTATTAATTTTTTGGGAAAGTGTTAAATCCTTAGGGGGGCATACAACACCTGGGAAATAAAAGGCAATTAAATTCCATCCCAAGGAAAAAAGTTTAACTCCTTGGATTAAAAGCCTCTCATCAGCCTCAAGGAACCTCCCTGGAGGGGTGGAAGAGCTCCAGACAAGAAGGATCTGCAGTAATTATTATACAAAACTTACTGCTACAGGGGCATATAAAGCACAAGACGAGCAGTTCTACTGAAGCTGCGTAATAACGCTTCTGAAGGACAAACTTTTGAGATAAACGTGAAAAATAAATACTCTGTATACCTATAAGTGTTATTATTATTATTAGCAATAAGTTATTTATAATAATAATAATAAAGGCAGTAAGACTAACTTTTGTGTTAGGGTTGGGTCGTTGTCTTGTAGGTCTGGTGAGCATCTCAGGAGAGAGTGAGGACCCAGGTAGTATGGAGCCTCCAGCAGCCTCCTGGAGTCGCCTTCCATCACCACTGATAGGTGGCAGACGACCACTGCTGCTCACAACATCAACTTTGAACTTAATCTCAAGTTCACAGCACAATGAAAATGTTACTACACAATTTTTCAGTTACGAAGCTACTTTACGGTCAAAGGCTCTTTTAAACATTAAAAGGGAGCCTTTTTGTGAGCTCAGGTACATTTAAAACTCTAAAATCCATAACAACCTCTGAATATTAGCTAAATTTTAATGTTGACAAATATATTACTATTATTTTGGTGTTAAAAATAGTGCGCTGGGTGATGTGTTCTGGATGATGTGTTCTGGATGATGTGTTCTGGATGATGTGTTCTGGATGATGTGTGCTGGATGATGTGTGCTGGATGATGTGTGCTGGATGATGTGTGCTGGATGATTGTGTGCTGGATGATGTGTTCTGGATGATGTGTTCTGGATGATGTGTGCTGGATGATGTGTTCTGGATGATGTGCGCTGGGTGATGTGTTCTGGATGATGTGTTCTGGATGATGTGTTCTGGATGATGTGTGCTGGATGATGTGTGCTGGATGATGTGTGCTGGATGATGTGTGCTGGATGATGTGTGCTGGATGATGTGTTCTGGATGATGTGTGCTGGATGATGTGTTCTGGATGATGTGTTCTGGATGATGTGTGCTGGATGATGTGTTCTGGATGATGTGTGCTGGATGATGTGTTATGGATGATGTGTTCTGGATGATGTGTGCTGGATGATGTGTTCTGGATGATGTGTGCTGGATGATGTGTTCTGGATGATGTGTTCTGGATGATGTGTTCTGGATGATGTGTGCTGGATGATGTGTGCTGGATGATGTGTTCTGGGTGATGTGTGCTGGGTGATGTGTGCTGGGTGATGTGTGCTGGATGTGTGCTGGATGATGTGTGCTGGATGATGTGCGCTGGATGATGTGCGCTGGATGATGTGCGCTGGATGATGTGTGCTGGATGATGTGCGCTGGATGATGTGCGCTGGATGATGTGCGCTGGATGATGTGCGCTGGATGATGTGTGCTGGATGATGTGCGCTGGATGATGTTCGCTGGATGATGTGCGCTGGATGATGTGCGCTGGATGATGTGCGCTGGATGATGTGTGCTGGATGATGTGCGCTGGATGATGTGCGCTGGATGATGTGCGCTGGATGATGTGCGCTGGATGATGTGCGCTGGATGATGTGCGCTGGATGATGTGCGCTGGATGATGTGCGCTGGATGATGTGCGCTGGATGATGTGCGCTGGATGATGTGCGCTGGATGATGTGCGCTGATGATGTCGCTGGATGATGTGCGCTGGGTGATGTGCGCTGGATGATGTGCGCTGGATGATGTGCGCTGGGTGATGTGCGCTGGATGATGTGCGCTGGGTGATGTGCGCTGGGTGATGTGCGCTGGGTGATGTGCGCTGGATGATGTGCGCTGGGTGATGTGCGCTGGGTGATGTGCGCTGGATGATGTGCGCTGGGTGATGTGCGCTGGGTGATGTGCGCTGGATGATGTGCGCTGGGTGATGTGCGCTGGGTGATGTGCGCTGGGTGATGTGCGCTGGATGATGTGCGCTGGGTGATGTGCGCTGGATGATGTGTGCTGGATGATGTGTGCTGGATGATGTGCGCTGGATGATGTGCGCTTAATGATGTGCGCTGGATGATGTGCGCTGGATGATGTGCGCTGGGTGATGTGCGCTGGGTGATGTGCGCTGGGTGATGTGCGCTGGGTGATGTGCGCTGGGTGATGTGCGCTGGGTGATGTGCGCTGGGTGATGTGCGCTGGATGATGTGCGCTGGATGATGTGTGCTGGATGATGTGCGCTGGGTGATGTGCGCTGGGTGATGTGCGCTGGATGAGCTTCTAAGATGTTGAGAGCATTAAGATCTTAGGAAGAATAAGAGTGAAGGTGACCAATGATTCGTACAATGGTGTATTTATTAATGCTTAGTGCCATTTTTGAAGTCAGTAATAAGAATAGTGTATAAGAGAGTAAAGAGTATTTTTTCATGGCTGGACGAGTGGGTAGACGGCACATCTTACTTGACACATTATCAAAATGAAAACGAAAGACTTAAGTAGCAACTAAAATAATTAAAGTATATTAAGTAGAAATATGATAAATATTTATGGTATGAGTGTCTGAACAGTGATGCTAAATGTTAATATAGATTAGCATGAAAAATACATAATCAGAGATTACTGTCTTTATTGTATTTTAAAGCATATTAACTATATATGATGACATAAATAACATTAGGAAACTTAAGCCTCCAAGGTTAGAGGAGAATATGAGGATATCAATCATTTAGGAGTGTACTTACGCATCTAGGGCCAGAGAAGTGCGTTATTTAGGAGTGTACTTACGCATCTAGGGCCAGAGAAGTGCGTTATTTAGGAGTGTACTTACGCATCTAAGGCCAGAGAAGTTCGTTATTTAGGAGTGTACTTACGCATCTAGGGCCAGAGAAGTGCGTTATTTAGGAGTGTACTTACGCATCTAGGGCCAGAGAAGTGCGTTATTTAGGAGTGTACTTACGCATCTAGGGCCAGAGAAGTGCGTTATTTAGGAGTGTACTTACGCATCTAAGGCCAGAGAAGTTCGTTATTTAGGAGTGTACTTACGCATCTAAGGCCAGAGAAGTTCGTTATTTAGGAGTGTACTTACGCATCTAGGGCCAGAGAAGTGCGTTATTTAGGAGTGTACTTACGCATCTAGGGCCAGAGAAGTTCGTTATTTAGGAGTGTACTTACGCATCTAAGGCCAGAGAAGTTCGTTATTTAGGAGTGTACTTACGCATCTAGGGCCAGAGAAGTGCGTTATTTAGGAGTGTACTTACGCATCTAGGGCCAGAGAAGTGCGTTATTTAGTAGTGTACTTAAGCATCTAGGGCCAGAGAAGTGCATTATTTAGGAGTGTACTTAAGCATCTAGGGCCAGAGAAGTGCGTTATTTAGGAGTGTACTTACGCATCTAAGGCCAGAGAAGTGCGTTATTTAGGAGTGTACTTAAGCATCTAGGGCCAGAGAAGTGCGTTATTTAGGAGTGTACTTACGCATCTAGGGCCAGAGAAGTGCGTTATTTAGGAGTGTACTTACGCATCTAGGGCCAGAGAAGTGCGTTATTTAGGAGTGTACTTACGCATCTAAGGCCAGAGAAGTGCGTTATTTAGGAGTGTACTTAAGCATCTAGGGCCAGAGAAGTGCGTTATTTAGAGTGTACTTACGCATCTAAGGCCAGAGAAGTGCGTTATTTAGGAGTGTACTTAAGCATCTAGGGCCAGAGAAGTGCGTTATTTAGGAGTGTACTTACGCATCTAGGGCCAGAGAAGTGCGTTATTTAGGAGTGTACTTACGCATCTAGGGCCAGAGAAGTGCGTTATTTAGGAGTGTACTTGCGCATTTAGGGCCAGAGAAGTGCGTTATTTAGGAGTGTACTTACGCATCTAGGGCCAGAGAAGTGCGTTATTTAGGAGTGTACTTACGCATCTAGGGCCAGAGAAGTGCGTTATTTAGGAGTGTACTTGCGCATCTAGGGCCAGAGAAGTGCGTTATTTAGGAGTGTACTTACGCATCTAGGGCCAGAGAAGTGCGTTATTTAGAGTGTACTTGCGCATCTAGGGCCAGAGAAGTGCGTTATTTAGGAGTGTACTTGCGCATCTAGGGCCAGAGAAGTGCGTTATTTAGGAGTGTACTTACGCATCTAGGGCCAGAGAAGTGCGTTATTTAGGAGTGTACTTGCGCATCTAGGGCCAGAGAAGTGCGTTATTTAGGAGTGTACTTGCGCATCTAGGGCCAGAGAAGTGCGTTATTTAGGAGTGTACTTACGCATCTAGGGCCAGAGAAGTGCGTTATTTAGGAGTGTACTTGCGCATCTAGGGCCAGAGAAGTGCGTTATTTAGGAGTGTACTTACGCATCTAGGGCCAGAGAAGTGCGCGAGTCGCTGGTGGAGCTGACATCAATGGCTGAGATAATACCAGAGGTAGTGGTGCCAGAGGAGCCACTGCCTCTTTTGCGTGCAGACTTGTGGCGTGCAGAGAGTGAACCTGAGCGTGAAGACGCAGCTGTTGAGCTACTATCACCTCTACTCTGGTACTGCTCCAATGCTTCAAGTTCCCTCTCACGCTCCTGTAACAAACTTACATTATATACTAATATCCAGACATACTTGCTATCTAACAAGTTTATTCATCAGATTGTTCTTATATAACACAAGTATTGTCATGGTATATGTATTTTCCTTTATTTTTTAATAATGATGCAGCGATAAACCTGACGGGGCCTATAGCTCCTGGGAAACGGGAGGCATTCAGTTTCGATCTATGGAAGGGAAAGATAAATCTAGTTCCTTAAATCAAGTCACTCACCAGCATCAAGGCACCTACCTCCCTTGAATCACTCACCAGCATCAAGGCACCTACCTCCCTTGAATCACTCACCAGCATCAAGGCACCTACCTCCCTTGAATCACTCACCAGCATCAAGGCACCTACCTCCCTTGAATCACTCACCAGCATCAAGGCACCTACCTCCCTTGAATCACTCACCAGCATCAAGGCACCTACCTCCCTTGAATCACTCACCAGCATCAAGGCACCTACCTCCCTTGAATCACTCACCAGCATCAAGGCACCTACCTCCCCTGAGTCACTCACCAGCATCAAGGCACCTAACTCCCTTGAATCACTCACCAGCATCAAGGCACCTAACTCCCTTGAATCACTCACCAGCATCAAGGCACCTACCTCCCTTGAATCACTCACCAGCATCAAGGCACCTACCTCCCTTGAATCACTCACCAGCATCAAGGCACCTACCTCCCCTGAGTCACTCACCAGCATCAAGGCACCTAACTCCCTTGAATCACTCACCAGCATCAAGGCACCTAACTCCCTTGAATCACTCACCAGCATCAAGGCACCTACCTCCCTTGAATCACTCACCAGCATCAAGACACCTACCTCCCTTTTGTCACCAGCATCAAGGCACCTACCTCCCTTGAATCACTCACCAGCATCAAGGCACCTACCTCCCTTGAGTCACCAGCATCAAGGCACCTACCTCCCTTTTGTCACCAGCATCAAGGCACCTACCTCCCTTGAATCACTCACCAGCATCAAGGCACCTAACTCCCTTGAGTCACTCACCAGCATCAAGGCACCTACCTCCCTTGAATCACTCACCAGCATCAAGGCACCTAACTCCCTTGAGTCACTCACCAGGATCAAGGCACCTACCTCCCTTGAATCACTCACCAGGATCAAGACACCTACCTCCCTTGAGTCACCAGCATCAAGGCACCTACCTCCCTTGAGAGGCATGGCATGTGTAGTGTATTATGTATCAACACAACGCCTCTTATCTGACACTAAACAAAGTACTACTAACACTACATATTTTATCTAGCATTAGACAATCATTTAATGTACTTGCGCCATTAAGTTCAAGTCCTTATTAATAAACTATTGCAATAGTCTATATGCTTAATGAGTTGTATATTTGTACATAATGCAACTATTATTTTCACTGGGGTACACTAGACAGTTGATCACATGCTACAGCGAGTACTGTAAGGTACGCCAGACGTTCCCAATAATTTGGGTGTTGGTGATTTATAATTGTTCGAAATGTTCTGCATAACAAGGGGCTTTCTATATAGTAGTATGTCATTGATGTCAGCTAGGTCTGTATACCTTGTACATGTACTTGTAGAAATAAAAATTATTATTATTATTATTATTATTATTATTATTATTATTAGTAGTAGTAGTAGTAGTATAAGGGAGTGAAAGTTTCCGCTACAATTCAAGATGTGCAGCGGTCAGTTTGGTGCCACTACTACTCAATCAGTAGAAAGTTTTAATGCTGCCGTGCTAGAGATTGTATCTCAGGTTGTTGCTCCCAGGCACACAGCCCTCCCTCTTCCCCCAGGACCCAACCCTCTCTCTCACACCCCAAAACTAAACACCCATCCCTACTCCCACTTTCCCACCTTCACAACCCAAACACCAATCCCCACATACCCCCGCTCCAACCCCAGAAACTCTCACCTACCCCTTCAACCCATCTATATCCATTTTCGACAAGATTTAACAATTTGAGTGTTTGCTGACTAACCATAAGAGTATCGTGGAGTTTGTTGTGTTGACACTGGAGGTTATAGAGCTTCCTGGCTGTAGCTCTGTGTCTGGCTACCTCCGCCTGTACTTGCTGCTTCACTGACTTCTGTATCACACTGAGGCGATGCTGCGCCTCCTGCACGCAGTAAAAGTCAACCTTATAATACAACGTATGAATTCAGTACAAATTATATATATATATATATATATATATATATATATATATATATATATATATATATATATATATATATATGCAAAACAAGTCACTGGGGAATGGCAAACACTAGCTCTAGGCCTTTTCCACTTCCGTGCTTCGTCAGGAGCTATGCAGTGTTGCAAGAGTTGCAATAGGTAGGGGGATTTAATTATATTTACTTCAAGAACAAAACTACTGCCCAACTCGGTAGGCGACTGAAAAAACTGACAGTGGTTCAAGATTGCATTCGACTCCTGTGCCGTTCTAATTGAGTACTAATGATGGGTTAATCTAGATTCCAGTGATATATCTATTTTCCCTACGTATGAGAGGCATAGAGTGCAGGGGACCTAGTATACAACTATGTTGAACGGTACATACTTAATCAACCTGATTCACTGTACCAGGATTCACAAAGACTATAATTATATCGACCCTTTTAAATGTATATCAGGTAGGCCGGCTAGATTTTCATAGTAGGGAAAAGCTAACATATTTTTTGCTAGGAGGTACTTGTCTGTGGTCAGTCTTATAGACAACTCTCCTGGCTGTAATTAACGTCGTCTTAACTAATCCCCCTACGTTATCTCAACTTTTTGACTATGTATCTTACTACTTTCATCATCTAAATATTGAGGACTATAAGTAGGCAGAACTCTCAAGAACATTGTGAAGACCACACATCTTTTAACCTTAGTTTCATGATTGAAATAATAACGAATCTTTATAGACACATTAATAAAAGGTAATAGTTTGTCGAGAAGTTCATTGTTTCTTAAAACTGGGCTCTGATTTAAGTGTCCCGTAGCTCGATTGCTAGAGTACTCAGCTCACACACTCAGGTCCGTGGTTCGATCCCCGGTACGGGTGGAAACATTAGGACGTGTTTCCTTAAGACACCTGCTGTCCATTTTCACCTATCAGCAAAATGGGTACCTGGGTGTTAGTCGACTGGTGTGGGTCGCATTCTGGGGACAAAATTTACTTAATTTGGCCGAAATGCTGTGTTTAACATAGAGTAGTATGTCATTGATGCTAGCTAGGTCTGTATATGTTGTACTTGTAGAAATAAAGAATATTATTATTATTATTATTACCTTTACATATTACAGTGAGTAATGATACAAGCGAGTTAGAAACTTGCCTCTAGCTCCTTCTCCTTATCTTGTAATGTCTTGGAGGCGGCACTAAGCTTCTTATTGAGTTCTTCACGCTCTGGCAGGTTCCTCTTACGGGAGAGTTCTCTCAGACGAGTCACCTCGTCCGTCAGTTTGATGATGCGGTTGTCAGTCACCTTCAATTTCTCGCTGTTGCGACGATTCACTTCTGTAGACTGATGCAAAAAACAATAACCATCGCAATATAAATACAAGAGTGCATATAAAAAATACGAGACATGTAAAAGCTGGTTTGAAGCAAAACAACTATTTCATAAGAACTGGACAGAAATCTAATGACACGATTTTGCACAATAAAAATGCTGGTTATGTAGCTATGAACAATGAAGGTAGAGAACAGGTACCTTATAATTCCAACATGAAGTGTAATATATATTATTAGAATCCTAACTTATTTACCAGGATGCTCATCATGTACTGTATGTTAGTTCCCGAGTATTTAAACAACTCGTTTCTGGTTCAAAATGTTCATGGTTAAACTGACAACTTCCTTTACCTTAAAACTGAGGACTGAGTACTATGTTTGACACTCACGATACTTATTTGATAGTCTCCTCAGGATTTATATCCCAAGTGGGTATTACACGCAAGGCACTTATCATTACCTATCATTACCTCTGGCTGTAACCTTCTCCAGAACTTCACTTCATCTGAGATCATTTATCCTCAGGATGACTCGAGTCTGGAACACATTCGCACAGCATTATGATGTCAACGAGATAAAGTCAGTTGATCAAATGAAAATGCTGTCCCACAGATGGCTCCAACTTCATCCTGTTCCCTACTTGTATGCTTCATAACAATAAAAATGCTTTCAAATGAGCTGATGTAGGTAACAGCTCTTAGCTTGTCAATAAAGTTAGGAATCCCTAACTTGTAAATAGCTTGTCAATAAAGTTAGGAATCCTTAACTTGTAAATAGCTTGTCAATAAAGTTAGGAATCCTTAACTTGTAAATAGCTTGTCAATAAAGCGAGGGATCCTTAACCTAACCTTGTCAAACCCTGTGTAAAAAAACAATGCCCCGTAATAAGTAGTTGTTTGAAGATACACTAGATATTTCTTTCCTTCAGGTTGAAGCTTTGGGTGGAGATTTAAAACTATCATTTTTTTCATGCTTTCTTCAGTGTTCACTTGTGCGATCAATGTTTATACTCCTTTGATGTTGCAAATATTTGGGAACACCTCTTTGATACTGCAAATGTTTAAGTAAACTTCCCCTTAATGAGGACCTTCCTACCGAAGTTGAGGACCTCGTAGGACTTCTAACACCATCTGCAACAGTTCTACCACCAACTGAGGAAGCACACAACAAAGTTCACTATGTGAGGACTTACTCTGCGGAGTTTCTCCTGTAGAACATTAATCTCGATCTTGTGGGCCTCGATTATGTGAGGAAGTTCGCTCTTAGCATCCTGGTACCTGGCGAGAGCTGCCTCCTGCCTCTTACCCATACGCACCAGTAGTCTGTTCTGCTCCTCCAGTTCCTGCCAATGCATATTTCATGTCAGGGCTCATGATATAACTAGTGCATTAATGGTGAGAGAGGAGAAACAAATGGTCAAGTCTCTTAAGCATTTCTTGTCCCTATACACCTAGAAGTTAATACCTGTGAGTTAGTTGGCTGTTGCGGATGACATCCCATTGGAGGACCTGACGTTCCCATCAGAATTAAGGCAACTTCCCCGAGTTAATGATGCTGTGACAGATACTATGGCGTTCAGGGGAATCAGAAAACGAAAAATCACAGAAGAGAGTTTAAGCAGATGTAATAAGTAGTGTGTCGCTTTTAGTTAAATTACCTTAATATTATATTCCCCCCCCCAAAAAAAAAAAAAAAAAGATGCGCTAAATCCGTAAGGATTTCTAAAAGTATTATAATTTCATTCGTTGAAAATTGATGACATCGCTCCCAGCCTCACCCTCGCCAGCCACACCCTCGCCAGCCTCACCCTCGCCAGCCTCACCCTCGCCAGCCACACCCTCGCCAGCCTCACCCTCGCCAGCCTCACCCTCGCCAGCCACACCCTCGCCAGCCTCACCCTCGCCAGCCTCACCCTCGCCAGCCACACCTCGCCAGCCACACCCTCGCCAGCCTCACCCTCGCCAGCCTCACCCTCGCCAGCCACACCTCGCCAGCCACACCCTCGCCAGCCTCACCCTCGCCAGCCACACCCTCGCCAGCCTCACCCTCGCCAGCCACACCCTCGCCAGCCTCACCCTCGCCAGCCTCCCCTCGCCAGCCACACCCTCGCCAGCCTCACCCTCGCCAGCCTCACCCTCGCCAGCCACACCCTCGCCAGCCTCACCCTCGCCAGCCTCACCCTCGCCAGCCACACCCTCGCCAGCCTCACCCTCGCCAGCCTCACCCTCGCCAGCCACACCCTCGCCAGCCACACCCTCGCCAACCACACCCTCGCCAGCCTCACCCTCGCCAGCCTCACCCTCGCCAGCCTCACCCTCGCCAGCCACACCCTCGCCAGCCTCACCCTCGCCAGCCACACCCTCGCCAGCCACACCCTCGCCAGCCACACCCTCGCCAGCCACACCCTCGCCAGCCACACCCTCGCCAGCCTCACCCTCGCCAGCCTCACCCTCGCCAGCCTCACCCTCGCCAGCCACACCCTCGCCAGCCTCACCCTCGCCAGCCACACCCTCGCCAGCCACACCCTCGCCAGCCACACCCTCGCCAGCCACACCCTCGCCAGCCACACACTCGCCAGCCTCACCCTCGCCAGCCACACCCTCGCCAGCCACACCCTCGCCAGCCACACCCTCGCCAGCCACACCCTCGCCAGCCTCACCCTCGCCAGCCTCACCCTCGCCAGCCTCACCCTCGCCAGCCACACCCTCGCCAGCCTCACCCTCGCCAGCCACACCTCGCCAGCCACACCTCGCCAGCCACACCTCGCCAGCCACACCCTCGCCAGCCTCACCCTCGCCAGCCTCACCCTCTTCAGCCTCACCCTCGCCAGCCACACCCTCGCCAGCCACACCCTCGCCAGCCACACCCTCGCCAGCCACACCCTCGCCAGCCACACCCTCGCCAGCCACACCCTCGCCAGCCACACCCTCGCCAGCCACACCCTCGCCACATACATCAAGTAACTTAAACTATTCACCAGTCTGTCCATAAATAAATACATACTAAATCTAATGTTGGCTTGATGTGAGTCCTCTTGTCTCCGTAGACAAGTGTTGACCTGGTGGCTTGATGTGAGTCCTGTTGTCTCCGTAGACAAGTGTTGACCTGGTGGCTTGATGTGAGTCCTGTTGTCTCCGTAGACAAGTGTTGACCTGGTGGCTTGATGTGAGTCCTTTTGTCTCCGTAGACAAGTGTTGACCTGGTGGCTTGATGTGAGTCCTGTTGTCTCCGTAGACAAGTGTTGACCTGGTGGCTTGATGTGAGTCCTTTTGTCTCCGTAGACAAGTGTTGACCTGGTGGCTTGATGTGAGTCCTGTTGTCTCCGTAGACAAGTGTTGACCTGGTGGCTTGATGTGAGTCCTCTTGTATCCGTAGACAAGTGTTGACCTGGTGGCTTGATGTGAGTCCTGTTGTCTCCGTAGACAAGTGTTGACCTGGTGGCTTGATGTGAGTCCTGTTGTCTCCGTAGACAAGTGTTGACCTGGTGGCTTGATGTGAGTCCTGTTGTCTCCGTAGACAAGTGTTGACCTGGTGGCTTGATGTGAGTCCTGTTGTCTCCGTAGACAAGTGTTGACCTGGTGGCTTGATGTGAGTCCTGTTGTCTCCGTAGACAAGTGTTGACCTGGTGGCTTGATGTGAGTCCTCTTGTCTCCGTAGACAAGTGTTGACCTGGTGGCTTGATGTGAGTCCTGTTGTCTCCGTAGACAAGTGTTGACCTGGTGGCTTGATGTGAGTCATGTTGTCTCCGTAGACAAGTGTTGACCTGGTCGTGCGCGAGTACACACACACACACACACACACACAGAAGTGTCTCTTTTCGCAGATGATGTGAAATTAATGAGGAGAATCACATCGGATGAAGACCAAGCAGGACTTCAAAGTGACCTGGACAAGCTTGACATCTGGTCTAGCAACTGGCTTCTCGAATTTAACCCCACCAAATGCAAAGTCATGAAGATCGGAGAAGGGCAAAGAAGACCGCTGACAGAGTACAGGCTAGGTGGACAAAGGCTACAAACCTCATCAAAGGAGAAAGACCTTGGGGTGAGTATAACACCAAGCACGTCTCCGGAAGCACACATAAACCAGATAACCGCGGCAGCATATGGGCGACTGGCAAACCTAAGATTAGCGTTCCGTTACCTTAACAAGGAATCGTTCAAGACACTGTATACCGTATACGTCAGGCCCATACTAGAGTATGCAGCACCAGTCTGGAACCCACACCTGGTCAAGCACGTCAAGAAACTAGAGAAAGTGCAAAGGTTTGCGACAAGGTTAGTTCCACAACTCAGGGGTCTGTCTTATGAAGAAAGGTTGAGGGAAATAGGACTAACAACACTGGAGGAAAGAAGGGTCAGAGGAGACATGATAACGACATACAAAATACTGCGGGGAATTGACAAGGTAGATAGTGACAGGTTGTTTCAGAGAGGGAACACAGAAACAAGGGGACACAACTGGAAGCTGAAGACTCAGATGAGTCAAAGGGATGTCAGGAAACATTTCTTCAGCCACAGAGTAGTCAGGAAGTGGAATGGACTAGAGAAAGATATAGTGGAGGCAGGAACCATACATAGTTTTAAGACAAGGTATGATAAAGCTCATGGAGCAGGGAGAGCAGAGACCCAGTAGCAGACAGCGAAGAGGCGGGGCCAGGAGCTGAGTCTCGACCCCTGCAACCACAATTAGGTGAGTACAATTAGGTGAGTACACACAGTGGAGGCAGGACCCATACATTTAAGACGAGGTATGATAAAGCTCATGGAGGAGGGAGGGAGAGAGAGGACCTAGTAGCGATCAGTGAAGAGGCGGGGCCAGGAGCTGAGTCTCGACCCTTGCAACCACAAATAGGTGAGTACACACACCTTCACAATTACATGCCGCCATGGACAATTATCGTATAAATTGTTAACTACTGCCTGTTTATTAAGCAAACACTTCATATCTTCTGATATACATAACTCTTCCTCTATATATTATTATGGTACACAAATCTCACTTTGCTACGTCTGATATACATGATGATAATATACATGATGATAATATACATGATGATAATATACATGATGATAATATACATGAATGATAATATACATGATGATAATATACAGGGATTGTCGGCTAATATAAACTCTCACCACCATAAATCTTCAGCAAAATAATGTATCTTTCAGGTGAGTTGTGTTCAAGTTATATAGCAACTTAGTGTCTATATGACTGTTCAAGTTATATAGCAACTTAGTGTCTATATGACTATTCAAGTTATATAGCAACACATCTTTGATGGAAACTCTGAGTACTCACTGTTGCAGGGGTCGGTTTTGGTAACGTGGCTCTGCCTCTTGCCACTCTTCAGATTCACGCCCTCTCAGCCTGATGGGCCCTATAGTATCTGCTCTTAAAACTATGTAAGGAGTCTGCCTCCACCACTCCACTTCCCGACCATTCCCAGACTGAATAAATACTTCCTAACATCCCTGTGGCTCATTTGTGCTTTTAACTTCGGACGGTGTTCCTGAGTTCCTGATTCTCGCCTCTCAAACAGCCTATTCCTGTCTATCTTATCAATTCTCGGAGTATTTTGTAGGCTATTGTCCTCCCTGCTTCTTCTGTCCTTCAATGTCGTTAGGTTCAATTCCGTTAGCCTCCCCTCGTAGCTCATGCACCTTAAATCAGGAATAAGCCTAGTTACATGCTTCTGAACTGGAGACCTGGAGTTTACCTGGAGAGAATTCCAGGGGTCAACGCCCCTGCGGCCCGGTCTGTGACCAGGCTTCATGTTGGACCAGAGCCTGATCAACCAGGCTGTTACTGCTGGCCGCACGCAGTCCAACGTACGAACCACAGCCTGGCTGGTCAGATACCGACTTTAGGTGCCTGTCCAGTGCCTGCTTGAAGACAGCCAGGGGTTTGTTGGTAATCCCCCTGTTGCATGCTGGGAGGCAGTTGAACAATCTTGGGCCCCTGACACTTATTGTGTTGTCCCTCAACGTGCTAGTGGCACCCCTGCTTTTCATTGGGGGGATGTTACATCGCCTGCCGAGTCTTTTGCTTTCGTAGGGAGTGATTCTCGTGTGCAAGTTTGGCACAAATCCCTCGAGAATTTTCCACGTGTATATAATAATGTATCTCTCCCGCCTGCGTTCTAGAGAGTACAGGTTTAGGAACTTCAAGCGTTCCCAGTAATTGAGGTGGTTTATCGCACTTATGTGTGCGGTGAAGGTTCTCTGCACATTTTCAAGGTCAGCAATTTCACCCGCCTTGAAAGGTGCAGTTAGTGTGCAGCAATATTCCAGCCTAGATAGAACAAGCGATCTGTAAAGTGTCAACATGGGCTTGGCATCCCTGGTTTTGAAGGTTCTCATTATCCATCCTGTCATTTTTCTAGCAGATGTGATTGCTACAGTGTTATGGTCCTTGAAGATGAGATCCTCTGACATGATCACTCCCAGGTCTTTGACATTAGTTTTTCGCTCTATTGTGTGGTTGGAATTAGTTTTGTACTCCGATGAGATTTTAAATTCCTCACGTTTTCCGTATCTGAGTAATTTAAATTTCTCATCATTGAACTTCATATTGTTTTCTGCAGCCCATTTAAAGATTTGGTTGATGTCTGCTTGGAGTCTTGCAGTGTCTTCAACGGTGGACACTGTCATACAGATTCGGGTGTCATCTGCAAAGGAAGACACGGCACTGTGGCTTATATCCCTGTCTATGTCCGATATGAGGATGAGGAACAGGATGGGAGCAAGTACTGTGCCTTGTGGAACAGAGCTTTTCACATTAGCTGCCTCAGACTTTACTCTTTTGACTACTACTCTTTGTGTTCTACTTGTTAGGAAATTATAGATCCATCTACCAACCTTTCCTGTTATGCCTTTATCACGCATTTTGTGTGCTATTACACCATGGTCACACTTGTCAAAGGCTTTTGCAACGTCTGTGTATATAACATCTGCATTCTGTTTGTCTTCTAGAGCATGTCTAGAACTGTCTTTAGTTTCTTAATATTGTTTTTCAAGTGCGGGTTCCATACTAGTACTGCGTACTCCAAGATGGGACTAACGTATGTTGTATGAAGTGCCAGGAATGACTCTTTGTTGAGATTCCTGAAGGCTACTCTTGGATTTGCCAGACAAGCATTGACTACAGAGGTTATTCAACTGAAGAGAGTATCTGGCGATATGCTCGGCACTATGCTCACTCCTAGTTCTTTCTCTTTGAGAGAAGTCTGCAGCTTTTGCTCCCCCCCCCATAGTATCTTCCATGTGTGTGTTCGTACACATGATCAATACATACAGTAATTACCGGTCATAATTAAGTCAATAAGTTACCGGATAATAAGTGTAATATTCAACATAAACATCATTTATATTTACACTAACAACACACTCATATTATCTTCTTTTTTTATTTAATAATTGCAGCAACTCACATTTGCTTTATTCTTTGTAAATATAATTTTGAGTTGACGTTTCCGTATGATAGACCAATCAATTCAATGTTTGCTATGTTATTAATCGCGTCTTTTTCCAAATTACTTTATTCTTTAATACATTTAATCTATTTCCAGATTTGGCTGCTAAAATTTAACTTTCTCTTTGATAATAAAATCCATTTTTTTTAATTCGGCAATCAGCGTTTGCTTCACTAATGACCTACACAAACACACCAACTGACAAAATTAAAATTATCAACACAAAAAAATTAGGCGTGAAGGCAGTGTTTATATGTAATATTTCTTTCCTCTTAGGCCTACCTTTTAAATAGTGACGTTGATGATTTTAAGTGTGAATGTTGCAATAACCCAAGGAAGTCAAGCAGTGTGACTTAAATGTTGTTGTTTACGTCTGGGCTACAATGTCACCCACAACACTGGTGTGTGTGTGTGTGTACTCACCTAATTGTGGTTGCAGGGGTCGATACTTGGCTCCTGCCCCCGCCTCTTCACTGACCGCTACTACGTCCTCTCTCTCCCTACTCCATGAGCTTTATCATACCTCGTCTTAAAGCTATATATGGTTCCTGCTTTCACTACAACACTTGCTAGACTATTCCACTTCCTGACAACTCTATGACTGAAGAAATACTTCCTAACATCCCTTTGACGCGTCTGAGTCTTCAACTTCCAATTGTGACCCCTGGTTTCTGTGTCCCATCTCTGGAACAGTCTGTCTCTGTCCACCTTATCTATTCCACGCAGTATTTTATATGTCGTTATCATGTCTCCCCTAACCCTCCTGTCCTCCAGTGTTGTCAGGCCGATTTTCCTTAACCTTCCCTCCTAGGACATTCTCCTTAGCTCCGGAACTAACCTTGCTGCAAACCTTTGCACTTTCTCTAATTTCTTGACGTGCTTGAGCAGGTGTGGGTTCCAAACTTGTGTTGCATACTCCAGTATGGGCCTGACGTACACAGTGTACAGTGCCTTGAACGATTCCTTACTAAGGTATCGGAACGCTATTCTCAGGTTTGCCAGGCGCCCATATGCTGCACCAGTTATCTGGTTGATGTGTGCTTCGGGAGACGTGTTCGGTGTTATACTCACCCCAAGATCTTTCTCCTTGAGTCTTTGTCCACCTAGCCTATACTCTGTCTGCGGTCTTCTTTGCCCTTCCCCGATCTTCATGACTTTGCATTTGGTGGGGTTAAATTCGAGAAGCCAGTTGCTGGACCAGGTGTCCAGCCTGTCCAGGTCCATTTGAAGTCCTGCCTGATCCTCATCTGATTTAATTCTCCTCATTAACTTCACATCATCTGCGGTGTGTTAGTTAGTTAGTTACCATTGTGTGTGTGTGTGTGTGTGTGTGTGTGTGTATTACAAGGTCAGAGGTCAACTAGGACAGCAGGTGTTAGGAGGCTTCTTCATCTCACTTCAAGGATGTAAAAATATATCAAATAGTCTGATATGGACGGTTCTTAAATACATTTTGACTTGATTTACTTAACTTATCCATATATATATATATATATATATATATATATATATATATATATATATATATATATATATATATATATATATATATACATAATATATATATATATATATATATATATATATATATATATATATATATATATATATATATATATATATTATGTAAAGTTTGTATATGTAAGTTGCAGTATATAATTTATTTATAAAGAAACATTGTATAATTATAAAAGTTGAATTATAAACTAAGTTTTGCATTCCTGAAAATTACATTTTTGACTTTGCTACCAAAGTTACTTGAGGAGTTGAGTGTACCCGAGTACAGCAGTGACCGAGTACAGCAGTGACCGAGTACAGCAGTGACCGAGTACAGCAGTGACCGAGTACAGCAGTGACCGAGTACAGCAGTGACCGAGTACAGCAGTGACCGAGTGCAGCAGTGACCGAGTACAGCAGTGACCGAGTACAGCAGTGACCGAGTACAGCAGTGACCGAGTACAGCAGTGAATGAGTACAGCAGTGACGGAGTACAGCAGTGACCGAGTACATCAGTGACCGAGTACAGCAGTGACCGAGTACAGCAGTGACCGAGTACAGCAGTGACGGAGTACAGCAGTGACGGAGTACAGCAGTGACGGAGTACAGCAGTGACGGAGTACAGCAGTGACCGAGTACAGCAGTGACCGAGTACAGCAGTGACCGAGTACAGCAGTGACGGAGTACAGCAGTGACGGAGTACAGCAGTGACGGAGTACAGCAGTGACCGAGTACAGCAGTGACCGAGTACAGCAGTGACCGAGTACAGCAGTGACCGAGTACAGCAGTGACCGAGTACAGCAGTGACCGAGTACAGCAGTGACCGAGTACAGCAGTGACCGAGTACAGCAGTGACGGAGTACAGCAGTGACGGAGTACAGCAGTGACGGAGTACAACAGTGACGGAGTACAGCAGTGACCGAGTACAGCAGTGACGGAGTACAGCAGTGACGGAGTACAGCAGTGACGGAGTACAACAGTGACGGAGTACAGCAGTGACGGAGTACAGCAGTGACGGAGTACAGCAGTGACCGAGTACAGCAGTGACCGAGTACAGCAGTGACGGAGTACAGCAGTGACGGAGTACAGCAGTGACCGAGTACAGCAGTGACCGAGTACAGCAGTGACAGAGTACAGCAGTGACGGAGTACAGCAGTGACGGAGTACAACAGTGAAGGAGTACAGCAGTGACGGAGTACAACAGTGAAGGAGTACAGCAGTGACGAAGTACAACAGTGACGAAGTACAACAGTGACGAAGTACAACAGTGACGAAGTACAGCAGTGACGGAGTACAACAGTGAAGGAGTACAACAGTGAAGGGGTACAGCAGTGAAGGAGTACAGCAGTGAAGGAGTACAACAGTGAAGGAGTACAACAGTGACGGAGTACAGCAGTGACGGAGTACAACAGTGACGAAGTACAACAGTGACGGAGTACAGCAGTGACGGAGTACAGCAGTGACGGAGTACAGCAGTGACGGAGTACAACAGTGACGGAGTACAACAGTGACGGAGTACAGCAGTGACGGAGTACAACAGTGACGGAGTACAGCAGTGACGGAGTACAACAGTGACGAAGTACAACAGTGAAGGGGTACAGCAGTGACTGACCTACATGTGCCTCGACTCTTCCACAATTATTAAGTATTACTATGTGGTAGTATCTGGCTTCAACATACCAGCCCCTGTTAATAAGACACATTATGTGGTTCACAAAGCACATAATGCGACTCACTGACACACTTGTTGATATAATCCACTACTGATGTACTTAACTCTATCTTTACCTTCCATACACCTTCCCTTGTCACTTCTTCTTTACAACCTCTCCAGTAAACCTCTTCCACTGAGTGACCCTCTCACCTATGTGGCAACAGTCACCAAATAAACCTCTAATATGTGGCAACAGTCACCAAATAAACCTCTAATATGTGGCAACAGTTACTTAATGTACTTCTTCAGAATGTGGCAGCAGTCACTAGGGAAGGGGCAAATGTAGTGGGAAGTGTACAAAGGGTGATGAAAGTGTGTGGGTCGGATCTTGAATGAGTATTGATTATCGTGTACAGTGGTGAGCCCCACAGCAAGCAGTGTACACCGTAGCCAGCTGTGCCTTCATGGAACGATGTGAGATATGTAGAGAGCTGCAATGTAAAGAGGTAACCCACGGAGGCCAACACAACGACACTGTCCATTGCAAGAAGGGGCCGCGGCAGACTTCGTCAGGAAAGGACGCCCAGCATTAAATCGTCTGGTCGTCTATATAAATGGAGGTCCATACCCTAGCATAGGTAACACTACCCATCCCATCCACTGTTTCTAAAGTATAACAATACTGGTTCGACTCGCACCTGGGATAATGTGCCTCGACAAAACAACCGGCCCAGGAGTCCCACTTGATAAAGGGAACATAAAATGACAAACCTCAAGGGTTTTTCTATTTCTAAAAACACTGCCATGGTATGAAGACGTCATGAGATCTCCAAAACGTCGGTGTTTACCTGTACTGTGGCATGCTTACATTTTATTCGGCGTATATCACACTCTGATATAGGCTGCCTCCCGACCAGTGAACCAGGTGCTAGATTTAATGATCTAATAAGGGCCCCGTCGTTATATCAGTACCTCGGTTCATCGGCCAATCACAGATAAGCCCGCCAGAGATGTGAAACAATGTGGTTCACTTGTGACATGAGTTTCGGCAGACTTGTCTGGGCTGCTCACGGTGCTTTGTCTGGCTCTTGCATTTTGCCTCTTTTGACCACCGTGTTGTACACTTGCTCTTATATTATTGTGCACAGTGCAAATAGTGTACATATTGTAAATACCAGCATGTTTCTTTGGTGAAGGAAATACAAGTCATCTAACCTCTGCTGTCTTTTGCTTGCTCCACTATTTATCGCATTACGACACGGTGTGCAGGCCATTATAAACATGCGTTCGTAATATGTACCAAGGAACCACACTACACAAGAGAGATACAACCGTTTGACTCCAGATACTAAACCATTCGGGTATTCATCATGTGCAGTAGCTTGGCAGCTAGTCAAGAAAAATCTTAGACGCAGGGAATACTCAGTAAGGATATCGTGCACTTAACAATGGGTGCTCCACTGTGGTGCACCTATGGTGGAGTATATTTGGCGAAGTTTTTTAATCTTTTATACTCCTGGGGGTTGTGGGGAAGGTTACTGGAACTCACTTTCCCTCTACACTTCCACTCTATGACTTTCCCCATTCCTCTCTATGCTTCACCAAATACCTTTCTCAGTAGCCAATACTTGCTGCTAAATTTGCTGAATAATTATGGTGTATCGTTTTTGAGGCGACCATACGAAGAGTGCACAATATGATGATGTGATCCAGGGGTGTGGTGGCAGGCGAGGCACGTCACATGATGTGATCCAGGGGTGTTGTGGCAGGCAAGGCACGTCACATGATGTGATCCAGGGGTGTGGTGGCAGGCAAGGCACGTCACATGATGTGATCCAGGGGTGTGGTGGCAGGCATGGCACGTCACATGATGTGATCCAGGGGTGTGGTGGCAGGCAAGGCACGTCACATGACCAGAGAGTGGCAGGATCTGCCGCCCACAACACCACCTTGAAGCAGTAGTCATTAGTCCCCGTCACATCCAGGAAATTACTAATAACCACAGTAATCTGGGACGGATCTGCTCCCCCAGTCCCCCCAGAGGGCAGACTGAGGGGCGGAAGAGGGGAAAGAACCCTGCAGTCTCCAGAAGAGGAGAATGATCACTGGTAAGTCAGGAGTTACACATCAACTGAAATTCAGAAACATTACAAATATCATTACATTAATAGACAGCGCTAAACCCGTACGAGTCAATCAGCGCCTGGGGCAATAGGAGGCATTCAGGTTCCATCCAAGAAAGGGAAGTGAAAATCCAATTCCTTGGATCAAGAGACCCACATTAGCATCAGTAAGCCTCCCTTGAGGTGTTCAGCATAAAGTTGATAAATTAGACACACCTGCAACACTTGGGTATTGGTATTTAGGTGGCCCGGTGGTCTGGTGGCTACAGCTCTCGCTTCACACACGGAGGGCCTGGGTTCGATTCCCGGCGGGTGGAAACATTTCGACGTGTCTCCTTACACCTGTTGTCATGTTCACCTAGAAGCAAATAGGTACCTGGGTGTTAGTCGACTGGTGGACAAGATTAAGGACCCCAATGGAAATAAGACAGACAGTCCTCGATGACGCACTGACTTTCTTGGGTTATCCTGGGTGGCTAACCCTCCGGGGTTAAAAATCCGAAGAAATCTTATCGTATTACTGAGGAAACGTTTCCCCACACAGTGGCTTCATCAGTCCTGTACAAAGATGAATAGTGAAGACCAGAAGGAGTTCGAGGTAATCAGTCCCTCAGTCTGGAGTCGATGCAATCAATCTTTTCAAGACTGAGGGACTGATTACCTCAAACTCCTGATCTTCACCATTCTTCTTTGTATAGGACTGATGAAGCCACTGTGTGGCGAAACTTTTCCTCAATAAAGATACCCAAGTGTTGCATATGTGTCTAATTTATCAACTTGTCGGTTCTCTGAACCATTTATCTATATTTAGGATAAAGTAGTGAGTGAGAGAGTCTTAACAGATACTGTGGTAGGAGATCCGTCACAACAGGACCTGCCTTAACTTGCGCATCAGCTCAAGGCACTGTTAATTAGATCCTCTTTGTATGGTGACACAGTAGTGTGTTAGGAATGTTAATGGTACCTACCTTGATCCTATTGTGTAGGAATATGACATCGGAGCTGAGGTCCTGAATGTGATTCCTCTTGGCTGAGAGGAGGCGGTAGAGCTGACCCTCGTTGGCGTGTGTGAGCCGCGTCGTCACCTCCACCAACGTCCGCGTTGACTTTTGCCGCGACACCGCTGACGACAGCGCTGACCCCGAGCGTGAGTGTTCTGCAGGCAACACCAAGCGTGAGTGTTCTGCAGGCAACACCAAGCGTGATTGTTCTGCAGGCAACACCAAGCGTGAGTGTTCTGCAGGCAACACCAGACAAAAACAAGACAAAAACTGTCAGCGGAGGAAAAAAACGCAATTTGGGGGAAAACTTCAATGTTTTGGTCTATGAAAAAAAAAAAGAGATGTGAGCCACAGAACTGACGAGGGTGACAAGGAGTGAGGCATCTGTGGAAACAAAGAACGTTATCTATGGAGGCAAAAAGGGGAATGTATGAGAGTATATTTGTGTCAACACTCTTATATGGGTGTGAAGTACGCATTGTAAATGTTGCAGCAAGGAGGTTGTTGGAGGCAGTGGAGACGTCAAATATGAGAACAATGTCCGGTATTATGCTGCACAGAATTCGTAGTTAGGAGACTAGAAGGTGCGGGGTTACTAAGATTATTATCCAGAGGACTGAGGAGTTGTTGAGGTGGTTTGAACATTTAGAGAGGATGGAGCAAAACAGGATAACCTGGAGGGTGTATCTGTGGTGGAGGGAAGGAGGGGTAGGAGTCATCTTAGGAAAGGCTGGAGGGAGGGGCCAGAAGAGGTTTTGTGTGCGAGGGGCTTAGACCTCCAGCAAGCGTGCATGAACGTGTTAGGAGTGGAGGCAAATGGTTTTTATGACGACGTGATGTTGGAGTGTGAGCAAAGTAACATTTATAAAGGGATTCAGGGAAACCGATTAACCAAACTTGAGTCCTGGAGGTGAGAAGCATAGTGCCTGCACCTTGAAGGACGGGTGGGGATGATTGCAGTTTTGAACTGTAGTATCGGCGCCCCTCTGGCAGGACAGTGATGGAATGATGGCGATTTTTTGGGGGAGATTGGAGGGTCACCGCGTGTGTGTGTGTGTGTGTGTGTGTGTGTGTGTGTGTGTGTGTGTGTGTGTGTGTGTGTGTGTGTGTGTGTGTGTGTGTGTGTGTGTGTGTGTGTGTGTGTGTGTGTGTGTGTGTGTGTGTGTGTGTGTAAGATATCACAATAATCGCGTGATTGCAAATATATAAAAATACCACACTGAAAATAGGCAAAACACCTGAGTGCTTCAGATTCAAATTATTTCACATCACAGAATATGCAAAACACACAATAATAGAGAAAGCCCATAATAACAGTATCGTGTATATCAGTGGTACAGTTTTCATCCCACAAGAGAAAGAATCTGGGTTCAATTTCTTGGCGGGGCAAGACATACGGAAACTTATCCTTACACCTATTGCCAATGTTGACCCAGCAGTAAATAGGTACCTGGATGTCAGACGTCTGTTGTGGGTGGCATCCTAGGAAAGGAAGGACCCTTGTTTAAATAAAACATACTGCAGGCTTTGCTGGGTTATCCTGGGTTAACAACCACTGCAGTTAAATAACCCTGAAGGATACCTGAAGTAAGTACACTTTCCGGTGCCTGGTATCCCCCTGCCGGCGGTAGATAGTCCCTACCTTTGCTTAGTGTGATAGACTTCCTGCTGGCCCTGGATCGTGCAGTGATGCCGAAGTTGTTAGTCAGGTGTTGAAGGAACACCTG
>WNWK01010362.1:60000-70586 GCA_009830355.1 Cherax destructor | reverse complement strand
TGATATCCAATTTTGTGTTACCTATTTTTTTTCTTATCCTCATCACCTTACAGTTTTCGATATTCACTTTCAATTTTCTTCTTTTACAAACCCTACCACACTCATCCACTTTATGTCTTGCCAACACTCGAGCATTCACTTCTCTCACAATCCCATCTGTAAATATATTGAACAACCATGGTGACATCACACATCCTTGTTTCTTTTTCTTATCCTCATCACCTTACACTTTTCGATATTCACTTTCAATTTTCTTCTTTTACAAACCCTACCAAAATCATACACTGTGAAATAATCTCCCACTTTCCTACATACTCTAACGTGAGTCTTACTATCCTCGTAAAAACCTTTCACTGCTTTCAATAACCTACCTCCTATCCCATATATTTGCAACATCTGCCACATTGCTTCCCTACCCACCCTTTCATATGCCTTTTCAAAATCCATAAATGCCACAAAAACCTCTTTACACCTATACGTTTCATTGTAAACACTTGGACTACACACCCTCTACCCTTCCTAATGCCTCCTTGTTTATCTGCTATCCTACTCTCCTACTCTCATATCACTAGTAATTCCCTCATCAAGGTCACTGACACACATTATAAACAACAATGGGCCTAAAACTGGTCCTGTGCAACGCCACTTGTTACAGATCCCCAGTCAGATTTTAACCCATATATGCACACTCTTTGCTTCCTGTTGGTGAGCCATGACTCGATCCATGACAGCACTTTTCACCCAGTGCCATGAGCAGCCACTTTCTTTAACAGTCTCTGGTGTGGTGCTCTATCAAAAGCCTTACTAAAATCGAAATACACAATATCAAATTCTTTAACGTGATCAACATCCTCAAAAGCTTTACTGAAGAAAGTTAGTAAATTAATTAGGCAGGAGCGGCCCCTCGTGAATCCATGCTGAGTATCATTAATCAAATTATGCTTATCAAGATGGCTTCTCATAATATCAGCTAAAATTAACTCTAGTAATTTACCTACAATTAAGGTCAGGCTTATTGGGCGATAATTTGACGGAAACGACTTGTCCCCTGCTTTAATAATAGGATTTACATTGGCCATCTTCCACATATCAGAAACTACACCTATGTGAGAAGATATATTAAAAATGTTAGTTAATGGTTCGCAAAATTCTATTTTGCACTCCATAAGAACCCTTGAAAAAAGTTCATCAGGGCCCAGGGATTTATTTTCCTTCAATCTGTATACCTGTTTGATTACTATATCCCTCGTATCTATGATATTACATAATTTATCTTCTTCAGGCCCTCAACAAAAACTAATGACTGGAATATTCCTAGTGTCTTCCTGTGTGAAAACCAAGGGAAAATAATTATTATAATCGAGCACATTTCATTCTCCTTATCAGTAAGATGTCAAGAGTTGTTTTTAAGTGGACCTATCTTTTTCCTAACTTTTGTTCTATGTACATCCATTTCTGGTCATTACTATTCGATCTAATTTCTTTATATGGAATAAATGTTCTTTGGGCGGCATGAATGGTGTTTAGAAAGCTGTCATATTGATAGCTCTCTTCATCACTCCAGTCCACAGACGATAGCTGTTCTCTAAGCCCATTGTATTTCGCTAAGCGAAAATCTGGGACCGTTACTGAATTATCCCTACTATCATGAGGTCGCTTGCGCCAAGCTGCTCTGTAATTTCTGAATTATTAACAAGGGGTTCCTTGTTTGCCAGAACCAAGTTAAGCAGTTTATTTCCCCTAGTAGGTTCTGTGACAAACTGCTTTAAAGAACAATCCTTAACTACCCCTAAGAAGTCGTTAGATTCTAATTTCCCAGTTAAGGAATTCCAATCAATCTACTAAAGTTAAAGTTTCCAAGAATTACTATGTTATCATGCCTTGTGGCCCTTATAATTTCCTCCCAAAGTAGTCTCCCTTGGTCCCTATCCAAGTTTGGGGCACGGTATATCACGCTTAAAATTATTTTTTCATGTCCCTCTGAAAATTCTACCCAGACTCTATATGTGTTATTTCAGACTTTATACCAGTTTTTATGCAGCAGTTCAAGTTATCTTGGACATACAGTGCCACCCCACCCCCATTTCCGATGTTTCTATCTACATGGAACAATTTTTTAAAACCCTGAATGTGACATTCAGCAGGCATGTCTCAATTTTTCATTTTAAACCACGTCTTGGTTATGACAAATACGTCAATGTTACCAGCACTTGCAACTAATCTCAACTCATCTTATTTCTAGCACTACGACTATTTGTATAATATAAATTTAGAAACCCTTCCCTCTCTTTTCCCTTCCTGCTCATTACTGTTCTTCCACTATCCATATTACTGTCTTTGTCACTTAGTGACAAAGACAGTAATAGGGATAATTGGTCCTCACAGTTTTGTCCAGCCAACAATTGAAACTAATTGCTCTGGACAACCATTCATTTCCAACCTCTCCTCGGCAAAATGCCACATATCACAGGGCTCCCTCCCTTCTTCCTAATTATGTCTATCGCTGACATATACCTGCTAATCAGGTCTTCACTCTTACATCTGCCAACATCGTTGCCTTCAGCACTGAGACAAATAATAGGATTGTCCCCATTACCTCTCATGATGTCGTCCAGATGGCTAACAATATCCTCCATCCCAGCCTCTGGAAAACACACCCTCTGCCTCCTCTTATTATCTCTAAGGCAAAAAGCCCTGTCTATAAACTTGACCTGACTGTCTCCAACTAAAATGATGTTCTTACCTTGACTGGCGGTGTGTATGACGTTCTCCACGGTCTTTGTGGAGATGGCCTTCACTGGGATGTCTTCACTGGCTGGCTTCGCTGGGTCGTAACAGTGTTCCTTGTTGGAACTGTCTTCGGTGGAAGGTCTTGGATGGTCGATTCACATTAGTCTGCTAACAAGGAAAAGAAATTGCTGGTTTTCACAGCAGTCTCCTAGACCATCTTCAACTTTAGCTTCGTCCCTTCAGTTCCAACTAGTATCCATTTGTTTGTCCAATTATCGACAATGTTGTTCCAGGGATAATGCTTGCACATACCCTTCAGCCGTTAAATATTTCTTCTTGCTTCCGTTAATTCTGCCTTAAGTTGGAGATATAGCTGCTCATAGTCGAGGGAAGCCATCATCACAATCTCAGGTAGCTAAGAACGGAGAACACACTAGACAAGTCTTGAAAAAAGCAAGGTACAGGTCACCACATTTTCAAAGTCACACTGACTTTTTGACTTTGTGACTTTTTGAAATTGGTCTAAGTCAGACCGAAACGTCGTCGTAAGCTCCTCTCTCCTATGTGTGGGTTATTTTTGTAATGTTCCAGTCGCGGTATTGTGCCTTTTTGTTATTGATTACAAATCATGTCATAACCATCCTCCAGGACAAGGCGTCAGACAAACACAGATATGTTTATCGTGTCCATAACATCGACAATGCTTGTTTTGCTTCGTAAAAAGGCTTCCCGGGGCGCCCACTGTTACCCACAAAAAGAAAGAAAGAAACCAAAGAAAATTTATCCACTCTGCCCTAATTCATACCAGTCTCAAGATCAGCCAGACCCAGGGAAGTCTGCAGTTAATATGACCCATCGTTCACAAGCTGCGCAGTAAGGGTCGCCCTCCTGAGCTGACCCAAGTACAGACTGCACTTAATGTCTCCTCGTCACCTGCTTGCCCAACCATATCTAATTATGTGTAAATGTACTCTCTATTGCCTTGAAAACCTTAGTCTCTAAGCGAAACATTGTCTCAGAAATGGTATCCAATTATTATTATTATTATTATTATTATTATTGTTGTTGTTATTTTTATTATTAGGGACAGTATTAGTACAAGTAGTGGTAGTAGTATAATTATATTATTTTTCACTAATATTATTATTTTATTATAATTACTAAAGATAAATATTATTTTTATTGTAATTCTAATAATAATAATAATAATAATAATAATAATAATAATAATAATAATAATAATAATAATAATAATAATAATTATTATTTATATTATTATTATTATTATTATTATTATTATTATTATTATTATTATTATTATTATTATTATTATTATTATTTGTATTATTATTATTATTATTATTATTATTATTATTATTATTATTATTATTATTATTATTATTATTATTATTATTATTATTATTATTATTATTATTATTATTATTATTATTATTATTATTATTTTCACAAGCAAGTGCTAAACTTAATATAATAAATTGATTATTTATAATTAAAAAAAAAAAAAAAAAAATCCTATCGTCTACTTATGATCTTATAGCTTAGCCAACTAACCTGACGTATTTGTCCGGGAAGACTGGTAGACTTGTAGCCAGAGTAAGACCATGTTGGGGAGACCAAGTAGCAAGCTGTATTGCGCTGTCTCCTGCGGAGCTATATGGCAAGTATATGTACACACTGCACCTGTTAAAATACACCCATTTGTTTTCCAGTTATACATAAAAAAAAAATCAGACATTATTATGTGCGAAAAGAAAATGGCACTTACTCGTTCCTTACCTGAGCATTTTCAGAATATCTTCCACAATAAGCAACATAGAGTTCGTCATGGAGAGGGTCTTGTAAAGTTGGTGTAGCTGAGGGAGAGGCAGCCGGGTGACAACGAGGAGCTTCGTCGACCACGCCAGGAGGCTGCCCTTGACACCCCATTTAGTGACGTCTGCCAGGAAGGCTGAGTCGTCACTCACCACCACCACAGTCACGCACCATGATACTTGGCTTAGCTGTTGGCTCAACGTAAAAGTGATGTACTCGCCTCACTATTAATGTACCGTAACAATTACATCTCTGAGTAGTAATGTAAGAATAACCTTCCTTCTTCACTAGTAGTACTAACTTTATCGGTAATTAATCTACCCATTCCGTATTAATATAAGAGTGACCTACCCATCTCCGTAGTAAAATAAGATAAACCTTCCCACTACAGAAGTAATGTACCCCATTCCTTCTCTAGAACTTAGTCTTATTAGTTTCATTAAATATCACTGAATGGGTTTAATTAAGTGGTATCTTCAACATATTTATTTTATTTTTTCATCCAATCTTTCGTTTTTACCTAAACACTTGACTCATTCTACTTTATTCAACTTTACATCGCTGGTTTGCTGTACCTGGAGAAATTTTCAAGCAAACGTTGGTTTGTGCAGAACTCTATGACAAATCTTACATTGCATACCAAGTTTCCTAGAATGGGTCTATTATTATTATTATTATTATTATTATTATTATTATTATTATTATTATTATTATTATTATTATTTATTATTAGTAGTAGTAGTAGTAGTAGTAGTAGTAGTAGTAGTAGTATATTATTATTATTATTATTATTATTATTATTATTATTATTATTATTATTATTATTATTATTATTATTATTATTATTATTATTATTATCATCATAATTATCATTTTATAAAACGCTAAGCTCGTGTGGGTTATTCAGCACAATGAGAGGTTGAGGCTTGGTCCTACCTCCGCTATGAGCGAAACAGAAACCCAAGAAAGATAAGGCTCAGACAGGAGTTAATAAAGTCTGCTGCTTCAGATGCAGCTGTGCTGACCACTTTACTTAAAAGGCGATCAGTCTAAAATGGAGAAAAGTTTGGGCTGATTTTTGCCCTGTGTGGGTCACAATTTGCTTTTTGGAAATTCTGATTAGCTTCATCCCTTCCAAGCTGAATAGTTACTAACGTAACTTTTGAGCGACTTCAAGCTTAAAGTACTTGTGCATTTTAGAATATTGGTGTTTTTGGTCTATGTCAATTGTTTCAATTATATTTAGGGTGCTTAGTTTCCTTATGATAACTTGTCATTGCGTCTTCTAATTCCCTTCAAATCCTCAACACTAATATTCAACTGCATTATGAACGTATGTTACACTCTGCACTATTCCAATCACATGTACTGAGGCAGAGGGGATTTGAGTTTCGGAATATGAAGAAAAGTTTCTTGGGTCACTCAGCAACTGAAATACTCGAATGTGTAATTATTATTTTCAAGTGGCGAGCTCCGTATCTGTGAAGGTCAGATTATAATTATAATCAGAAGAAAGTACCAAACCCAGAGGGTTAATAAGCGCATGGGACTTGAGAGACAATCAATATCCATCCTCTGAAAGGCATGTTAACTCTAATTCTCTGACTTAAGTGCCCTTCACCAGGATCAGAGTACCTCCCTAGAATAACAAAATTATTAACACCATTACATTCATGGGAGAGCGTTAAATCTATAGGAGTCATACTGCACCCAATGGAATAGATATAAATTAGGATCGATCCAAAAAAGGGAGAAAATATCCAATACCATGAATCAAGAGCCCCCACCAGCATCAACTCACATAACATCAGAGGATTTGTTTTATTTAATCACTTGTAATCAGTTAGTTAGTTAGTTCAGACTCTCAGGTAAGACCCACTAGGGCGAGGGGAGTGGGGACAGAGAGAATAAGTGAAGGAAAGCTTAAGTAGAAGAGAAAGAGTCAGGACTAAACCCAACAGTCTAACTACTTATTTGTAATCAGGAGAAACTAATCCCACAGTGGTTATAGCACCTGCGGAGGAAGAGGCAATCAGATTCGCACCAAGAAAGGGAAGGATGAGTCCAATTCTCTGGCTCACTAGGACACAACGACATTAAAGCACCTCTCTGAAAAGGCCTGAAGACGAGATAGCTTCATATCTTTGAATCAAAGAGTCTTTCACTATAATTTTTCATAAAAGTTACAGCTATAGAAGTTGCAGCAATAATGTTGAAGGATCATTTATGGCAGGAGAAGAGGGAATATAAATATATAAATTCAAGGATTATGTGGATTAAAATAAGGGTAGGATGTAAAATGAGGGTTATAAAAAGTGTTTATGGACCTGGAGAAGAGAGAAGTGTAGAGGAGAGAGAAAGATTTGCGGAGATGTTAAGTCAGTGTTTAGGGAGTTTTGATCAAGTAAGAGTGTAATTGTAGTAGGGGACCAGAATTCTTAAGTGAGAGAAACGGTTATAGAGAGCGTGGTAAGTAAGCTATGGGGTGCCAGGGGTAAATACTAAAGTAGGGGACCTTTGATTGAACTTTGTATAGGAAGAGGTTTGGTAAAAGGTAATACATATTTAATGAAAGAGAAGCTTATATAAGTATACGAGATATGACGTAGTGGGTAATAACAGTAGTTTGTTGAACCATGTATTGAGGATAAAAGGCTGTTGCGTAGACTTTTGGATGTGCATGTTTGTAGAGAGGCAACAAATATAACAGATCATTATCTAGTTGTAGCTACAGTGAGAGTAAGAGTTAGATGTGTTACTATTAGAAACACACCAGCGTGTGAAAGAGAGGTGAAAGTTTATAAACTAAGGAGGAGGTAGTAAGGGTAAAATATAAACAATTATTGGAAGATAGATTGACTAGTGACAGTATAGGAAATAAGACTTAAAGAGGAATTTGGTAGATTTAAGAATACAGTGTTGAGTGTTTATCAGAAGTTTATGGATGTAGAAGGGTGGGTATGGGGATGGAAGAGGAGTGATTAGAGGAATGATGAGGTAAATAGAGGTGTAAGAGAGAAAAAGTTAGCATAAGAGAGGTTTTTACAAAGCTGAGGCGATATATAGAGGGAGGTGTATATGCGAGAAAAAGAAAGGTTAAGAAAGTGGTAAGGGAGGTTAAAAGAGAGCAAGTGAAAGAGAGGGAGAGATGCTATCAACAAATTTTGCTGAAAATAAGAAAAAGATTTGGAGTGAGATTATTAAGTTGAGAAAGCCTAAGTAACGAATGGATTTGACTGTTACAAACAGAAGAGGAGAAATATTAGATTGGAGTTGTAGGTATTTGGGAAGATGGAAGAACTATTTTGACGAGCTGTTAAATGTTGATGAAGAGAGGGAAGCTGTGATTTTACGTATTTGCCATGGAGGTAAAACATCTTTTAGGATGAAAAGAGCCATTTGTGAGTGTCGGGGAGATGCGTGAGGTGTGTTGTAAAATGAAAACGGGTAAAGCAACTGGGTTTGATTGGATCAAAACAGAAATATTAAAATCAGGTGGAGATATAGTTTCGTAGTGGTTGGTACTTTTATTTAATAAATCTATGAGAGAGGGGAAAGTACCTAGGGACTGGTAGAGAGCATAAACAGTTCCTTAGTATAAATGTGTATGGTAGAGTTATAATAGAAAAAAGTGAGGTTCAGACGGAGAACAGGATTGCAGATGAACAAGGAGACTTTAGGAAGGGTAAGGGATGTGTTGACTAAGTGTTTACATTGAAGCATATAAGTGAACAGTATTTAGAAAGGATAAGGAAGATTTTATTGCATATATGTATTTTGAAAGGGCATGTGATAGGGTGGAGAGGGGAAACAGTGTGGACAATGTTGCAAGTGTATGTAATAGGTGGCACGTTACTGAAATAGCTAAGAGTTTTTACAAAGATAATGAGACTCAGGTTAGGGTATCTAGGAGAGAGGGAGATTATATTCCAGCTAAAGTAGGCCTTAGACAGGGATGCATAATGTCGCCATGGCTGTTTAATATATTTATAGAAATGATTATAAGAAAAGTAAATACTGAGGAGTTCGAGATATGTGTGGGATTGGAAGATATGGAATCAAACAAATAGTGGGAGTTGTCGCAGTTGATTTTTTTCTGATGACACTGTGCTTCTGGGAGATTCTGAAATGAGAAATGAGAGTGTGATATAGCCACATCAGCATTAATGGGAGAGTGGTATCTTACCACCTTAGTAGTAATGTGAGAGGTACATTTCAACCTTAATGTAATATACCCATTCAGTATTAATGTGAAAATGACGTACCCATCTCAGCTGCAGAATAAAATTGACATACCAATGTCAACAGTAAGGTTAGAGTGACATTCCAATGTCAACAGTAAGGTTAGAGTGACATACCAATGTCAGCAGTAAGGTAGAGTGACATACCAATGTCAACAGTAAGGTTAAGTGACATACCAATGTCAGCAGTAAGGTTAGAGTGACATAACAATGTCAACAGTAAGGTTAGAGTGACATACCAATGTCAACAGTAAGGTTAGAGTGACATACCAATGTCAACAGTAAGGTTAGAGTGACATACCAATGTCAGCAGTAAGGTGAGAGTGACATACCAATGTCAACAGTAAGGTTAGAGTGACATACCAATGTCAGCAGTAAGGTTAGAGTGACATACCAATGTCAACAGTAAGGTTAGAGTGACATACCAATGTCAACAGTAAGGTTAGAGTGACATACCAATGTCAGCAGTAAGGTTAGAGTGATATACTAATGTCAACAGTAAGGCTAGAGTGACATACCAATGTCAACAGTAAGGTTAGAGTGACATACCAATGTCAGCAGTAAGGTGAGAGTGACATACCAATGTCAACAGTAAGGTTAGAGTGACATACCAATGTCAACAGTAAGGTTAGAGTGACATACCAATGTCAGCAGTAAGGTTAGAGTGACATACTAATGTCAACAGTAAGGTTAGAGTGACATACCAATGTCAGCAGTAAGGTTAGAGTGACATACTAATGTCAACAGTAAGGTTAGAGTGACATACCAATGTCAGCAGTAAGGTTAGAGTGACATACTAATGTCAACAGTAAGGTTAGAGTGACATACCAATGTCAACAGTAAGGTTAGAGTGACATACCAATGTCAGCAGTAAGGTTAGAGTGACATACCAATGTCAACAGTAAGGTTAGTGACATACCAATGTCAACAGTAAGGTTAGAGTGACATACCAATGTCAACAGTAAGGTTAGAGTGACATACCAATGTCAACAGTAAGGTTAGAGTGACATACCAATGTCAACAGTAAGGTTAGAGTGACATACCAATGTCAGCAGTAAGGTTAGAGTGACATACCAATGTCAACAGTAAGGTTAGAGTGACATACCAATGTCAGCAGTAAGGTTAGAGTGACATCCCAATGTCACAGTAAGGTTAGAGTGACATACCAATGTCAACAAGTAAGTTAGAGGACATACCAATGTCAACAGTAAGGTTAGAGTGACATACCAATGTCAGCAGTAAGGTTAGAGTGACATACCAATGTCAACAGTAAGGTTAGAGTGACATACCAATGTCAGCAGTAAGGTTAGAGTGACATACCAATGTCAACAGTTAGGTTAGAGTGACATACCAATGTCAACAATAAGGTTAGAGGGACATACCAATGTCAACAGTAAGGTTAGAGTGACATACCAATGTCAGCAGTAAGGTTAGAGTGACATACCAATGTCAACAGTAAGGTTAGAGTGACATACCAATGTCAGCAGTAAGGTTAGAGTGACATACCAATGTCAACAGTAAGGTTAGAGTGACATACCAATGTCAACAGTAAGGTTAGAGTGACATACCAATGTCAACAGTAAGGTTAGAGTGACATACCAATGTCAACAGTAAGGTTAGAGTGACATACCAATGTCAGCAGTAAGGTTAGAGTGACATACCAATGTCAACAGTAAGGTTAGAGTGACATACCAATGTCAACAGTAAGGTTAGAGTGACATACCAATGTCAACAGTAAGGTTAGAGTGACATACCAATGTCAACAGTAAGGTTAGAGTGACA